>CAUYPK010097631.1:0-11257 GCA_963574355.1 Loris lydekkerianus | reverse complement strand
TTTTTTATATGTTTAGTTTTCATTTGTGACTTGCCTTTGCCCATCAGGGAGTTCATCCTTCTCTGCTTAGTTTGCAAGATGTTTTATATTACAAAATAATATCAACTATTGGTTTGTTTCCTCAAGTATTTCAATACTTTTGTTATTTTTTAAATGTGGTTTCTGTTGTTTTAATATGCAGTTTAAATTTTTTATCTTCTTAAACTATTAATCTTTGCCTGTATACCACAAATATGCCAATTTTCATAACTCTACCAACTGAACATATAGTTCTTTTAAAATCCCTAATTCTTCTCTTCTTAGCCAAAGCTATTGTTATAATTTTTATTGTCGAGGAATTATTTATGCTAAACCTAAAAAAATTGAATGTCATTTTTTTTCCTAAAAAATATTTTAAATCTTTACAAAAACAAGTATCATTGTGAATAGAAGTGGCATTGCTTATTCTTCTTTTGGTAATTAATTTAGCTAGCTAATAAGGTAGAATAATCATTTTAAAGAACACCTATTTCTGCATATTGTGACTGTAAATGACCCAAAGGCATAATTAGAATAATAGTTTCAAGAATTTTTTTTTTAATTTTTATCCTCACTAGAAAGTAGATTTCTTCATTCCAACTCCTTCCTATTGAGAGAAAATTGCTATTTTTAAATTACGATAATTTTCCTCCTCTCGATTCTCAGGAAAAAAGACACACACAACTTTGATCTGTGAACTCTCGAAAACAGTAAAAAATGTGATTGCTTCAAGAGCTGAAAGCAAAAGACTGTAAGGCTTATGGAGGTGGGTTTTTAGCTTACTAAAAATGATGAACTGTTAACTACTATTTATAATTGTCTTTTGTATGCTCCCTGTGCCCCCTGGAAGTGTCATGGAAGGCAGTCCACAGAGATCAAACACATTCTTACAATATATAAGTTCTTGGAAAATTTAGGTTTAAATATGTAAAAATAATACTTATATCTTATCCTTTGTGATTATTTGTTTTAATTTTTGTATGCATTATACCTGAACATATATACACTGTTGTGAAATCAGTAAAATTATGAATGAATGAATGAAGAAGAAGATACAGGCCCATGGATGAACAGACCAACTAATATTATGTAAGAAAATAAATTCACCCTTCTTTAGATTTCATTCTATCTGCAGAAGAAAGATTCAGTAAAATCATAGTCACAATCCATATAACATATATTTATGTTGAGAAGTGGTAATATATTTTCAAGTGCCATTTTCTAGATCTCAAAATTGAGTAAAGAAGCTGAAAATGTGTCTATTGATTTCTCTGGTAACCAAATTATGTCCCATTTTGGAAACATCATAGCTAGGAGAAATCGATGCCTTTTCTAGACTAATTGAACATGTTCCCTAGAAATGGGACTGAATTTAAAGTAACAGTTGTAATTTTCCTCTCATCCCTTTTAATGTAGAATGGTGCTATACATCTTTGTTGTACACAAGAATCCCTGAAGGCCATGTTAAAGAAAACAGTTCCATTCAAAAGAATCTAATTGCATAAGTGCCGGAATTTGTAGCTTATATTGTGTTGTCTTCCTTCTGTCTCTTTATTATTATAGTTGAGTGTGTTCTCCCTATCTACTATTTCAAGCACTCATTCTTGCTCACACCAAACCAGTGTTAAAGACTTCTATTTGTTCTGAAATGTATTCTTTCATATTTTTCATGACTGTACACCATTAATATATATGAATATACACATATTTACATATGGTTTTTCCAAATTGATATTTCAGTAAACATACTTCACCGCACTTCATTATCTTGGTCATCAAGACTTCATGAAAAATGACTTCAGGTTATGTGTCAGGAAAATTATTTTAGTAGTTCTATAGAATCTATTAGTATTCTCATATCAAAATTTATTCCCCCACTCCACAGACCTTCTAGAAGAACTCAAGATCACATTTTCAACTTTATTTTTTATTGAAGACCAAAACAATAATAGCACAATCACAATCTAGTGGTCACATATTGGCCATTCTACCAGGAGAACCCAGATATCTGAGGTCCTACCTCTGTTTTACTTTCAATATAAGCATTATTCACACAGTCCCTACTCGACAAGACAATACCAGTTTTTCTCTTCCATGACTTTTGTAAAGCTCAAGACATCTTTTATTCTCAGATACTCCTGAAAATCAACCATAGCTGGATTCAGAAGAAGCAGAGAAATTTTCACTTTTAGAGAAGGTGGAAATATTACAAATGAATATTTTTAAATAATATTTTATCTAATATTATTATTATTTTATTTTATTTTTTTGAGACAGAATCTCACTATGTTGCCCTCGGTTGAGTGTAGTGACATCACAGTTCATAGTAACCTCAAACTCTTGAGCTTAAGTGATTCTCTTACCTCAGCTTCCTAAGTATTTGGGACTATAGGTGCCTGCCACAATGCTTGCCTATAATAATATTAATTTTATCAAACTTTCTGCGTATTTATATTTTAAATGGCTGCTTTTTTTTTTTTTATAACTAGCAACAAAATATACATTATACTGGAGGGAAAGCTATTCTACCAAATATTTAAGACCCACTTTGGAACTTATACATGTACTGTTCTCTGGATATCTGAGATTAAGTTGGCAAAATTTTATTTCATGAAAATGCAGGCTTTTATCTTGCACAAATATCTTCAATAAAACTACCACTTTCTTCTACCCTAGTGAAGAAACTAAGTATCATTGTTTCTTTCCTGTACTACCAAAACTTGTCATATTAGCAAAAGTATGTAAGTCAGTGGGGAGAGTGATTCCTTTCCATACCCAACTATTCCATCTTGGTTTCAATAAGCTCCCTTTCTCCATTTCTGCCTCTTTCAAAAAAGTAGGAGAGACATAATTCCCCATTCTAGTATAATACGTAGAATCCCTATTACATTACATTTAGCACAGAGTTACGCTAAAAGTTTAGAATAATAAAAGATTTATAAATTACAAAGTAAACTTGAAGGGCTAACATTTTAGGATTTAAAATTCTTATAAAAGGAAATATCCATGAGTTAGTGATTTAATGTTTTTCTCTCCATGAAGAGAAAGCCAAACAGTTTTGTAGTCTCGTTTATGGGGCCCAATTTCCCAAATTGATGGAAAAATTGATCTTTTGCATGTAGAATACCTTTTCTCTACTCATCTGGAATATTAATCTGATTCTAATTGATTGATTTATGCGTTCCCTCTTGTTTTCAGGAGAAAATTAGCTGTATTTGCAATTCTGTTCTTTGGCTTTGGAGAAGCACATGGCCAGGAGGAACACGCAGGTGCTGCCCTACTTCACAAGTTTCACATATGAACTGTATCTAACACAGACAATTATAAACATTATAAGCCTAATAAATGAACCAATAAGAGAAACAGTTAAAATCAATACCTCCAATACATAATATGTATTTTGTGTGCTATTAAATACTTGAATTTTATCAACTGAATTTCATAAAAAAATTGAGAAGTGTTATCTTTAGTCCACTGTTCAGGTTATTTATTTTCCATTAGGCAATAGACCAGAGCTAAATCGTATGTAGAGAGACCTCAACTTTTTCTATCTCTGTATTTAATTTATTTCTTCTTGTCATTAATATAAACTTTCTAGGTTTTATACATCAAAGAAATATTACCTACAAATAGAAAGCCATTTGCTCCTTCTTGGAATATACTTCACTGTTTTCTTCCGTTTTCTGGTTTTCTGACCTAATACCCAACTTATAATACAATTTACAAAAGGCACTATTTCCAATCTGCTAGAATTCAGGGACACATCAAGGTCAATTTTGCAAGCAAGGATTTAGTTGCATGTTTCAATAACTCTTGCAGAAATGATAAGCTATCTGCTATGGCACACTTGTGAGCTCTCCAATCAGATGTGGCACTGAAGGAGTGACAGCCTTTTGCTACAGATATGGAAGGCCTCTCAGGGTATAGCGTGTTAACTCCTTCGGATTATTTAGTAGCAAAGTATTTCAAAGTTAAGTAAGAGAAGAGAAGGTCAGGAAAATATTAAAGTAAGTTGAGAGTTGTTTATGTAAGAATTAGGGTTGATCAATAAAATAGCAATATCATTAAATAATGGATTTTAAAAATAAATAAATATGTGAAATAAAAATGTTGCAAATATGAACATATTGTTGAATGCCAGAGAATGTTCGGCTTATTATGAGATGATTTACATTACTTTACACGTACTGGTTGGGGGGGCCACCTTAGCCGGCCTTGAAATGTGGATCAAGAAGAAAGGAAACGAGTAGCAGGGGGTGGACCAGGCCTAAAACATAAGGCCTGGCGAGGTCTCCCTTAGCACTGTGATTTCCAAATTAGACAGAAAGAAGAAACTAGCACTACCGTTGATGTTTAAAATAGTCCCCAGTTTAGTAAACACGGCAGCAAATCTTCAAAATCATCTTCTGCCTTCTGTACCTTGGTACCTCAGGTGGTGTGTTGCATTTACATTCTTTGTTTTCTTTGTAGAGTCTGTCATGTAAAAGAATTTCACGAGGAATCATTAACTCCATAGTTTGCCATCTAGAGCTTCCTCTATTCTCTCTCTCTCATCTCTCCTTCAGACAAAATATGTCATGTCATGTAATTGTCCAAGCATGTAGCTATTCTGTTAGAAAGAATAATCCTTTTTAGCATTAATAGGATAAATTTGAGACGTATAATTTTCTTGTGTTCACTTTTTACTAAACCCAAGAATTTTCCTGTGTCTCCCTGGATGAAATTAATCTCTCTTCCACATGGCATTTTACTCATATTTGGATATACTTGAAGCTAACGTTGCCTTCTCCTTGAGATTTTTTCCTATTAATAAGTGAGAGTTCCAATGCCTTTTCTCCTTCTGTAATGACTTTGAAGCCTGTTATCCTGTCATTCTCATTTCTAGGCTTTGAATCATTGTCAAAGGCCTTTACAATTAAATTTTAAAATAATACATACCAGTAAACTTAAAAAGAAAATAACTATCATTTAGTTATTCCAATAACTTGGCTTCTTATATTTTACAAAGCAGTAGGATGGGTGTTCTCAAAAATGTGTTAGAAAATCTAGTACATATGAAATGGGAAAGTAGTTATGAGGAAAGTGAGATGAGTCACTGTATGCATAAATAAGAAAATCATTAAAAGAAACTCAAAAGAATTAAAAAAAAAAAAATCCGGTAAGTGTGGCAACACCTATGCTTTTAAAATTAATGTACAGAAAACAATGCCATTCTTCCCAATAGTAATATCAGACTCAGAAATAAACTGCAAATTGATAGAATATGAAATGAGTGCATTTTTGAGGGGGAAGTTGGGAAGACTTGCAAACTAAATATTTTATGCTGTGACAATGTGTGACTCATACGCAAATTCAGAAATTACTGGCCTTATTTATCCTTCCTCATTAACTAAGAACAAGACTCAAATGTACACAACAAAAGGTATATTTGTAGTATAAAATTTTATTTTCATAATTGCAGAGCAGTGCCAAAATAAATTGCCAACATTTATATTGGGTAACAGAAAAGCAACAGTCAGATTGGTTCAGGAGCTGTGTGAGGCCACCTGCTCTACTAAGAGGAACATTGCCTGGGGTTTAGCTACACTGAAAATATGGTATCATTATTATTATTATTACATTTCTTCCTTCAGATAGATCCTATAATAAGGACACTTTCTAATGAGGAAATGGTTGGTGGCTTGATTTTGTATTTTGAAGAATGCATCATATATCTTCTTCTGAAATTTTATTTAATATTTGAGTAAGATATATTTAATCTTGCTATCTCCTTATATTATATTGACATTGTGTTCCTACTTATTAAAATTATTGAAAACACTATTATTATTGCTTACAATTTAAACTCGACTTTATTAACTAGTGAAGCAAATAGTTGTCAAGTATTCAGAAAACGGGTGGACACAACACGTAGGCAATAAGAGTAAGCATTCTTTTTCTTCTCATACATGAATCTTTAAATACAATGAATTAAGGTAAAATATTAAGGAATTTTTCTGCATTACATCTGTAATCTATCACAAGTGACTAATTGGGCTTCTCACTCCATTCGACTGTTGACGGTAATACAATTTGGCAGATACACCGAGGATTATTTATTTATTTATTTGTTTTGCCCAGAGGCTGCTGTCTTTAAACACATGCTCTTTCCAATGGCTTCAAGGATATATTTTAATTTAAAATTTTACTGGGTCTTTAGTTTAAAAACTAGCATCAAATAAACATTAAAATTGTCAGTACATGCTTTTCAGTCAAGTCAGTAGCTGAAGTCACAAAGGATTCCTACATAACTTAAAATAGAACAGATTCCTGATACAGTAAGTGCCCAATTTTCAGTTTATGCCTTAATCATAATCAGTTAACCAAACATAAAAGTTGCAATTCTGCTTGTTTCAGGCTCATAGTTTTACATCAAATATTTAATGTTAAACATAAAACAATGTTTCTTCGTGTGAATAAAATTTGTATCTCATATTTTTAATTTTATAACTCAAATGCTAAAAATAAGTTGTAGACTCTGACTTATAAATATTTGTGATATATACATTTCAAGAAGAGCCTTCTTGTACTGTCCCTTAAGGAAGAATGAAATATGTCAACATCCTGTAATAAAAACTTCTTAATATCAGATTATTGGGGAAAGGTGTGTGTCACATACAGAAAATTTGCATGCTCTTTCATCTTTTCTAGTACATTATCTCTTGATGGTCAAGGTCCTGATCAAGATTTCTGAATCACAAATGACTCAGGTGATTACATCTTGAAGGACTGTACGTTGATTTTTGATGAACTTTGATTTTTAATTAATAGCCTATGAGTGCTGTGAGACAAAATTTCTTTCCTAAAACTGAATTGTTGCATAAGGTATCTCATCCTCAGTGCTGTTATTAAACTCAGGTTTTGTCACCTTTCCTTGTGCCTGTTGCATTCAGAGTCATTATGAAGAAGAGTTATGAGTAGACACTGCCTATTGGCCTATTAGCCAGCATCTGGTATCTTCATGTGGTATAATACTTATTATTATTAATTCACATTGGCCTTTGAAAGCCTTTCTTCAACTCTGAAAGGCAGATAGCTCTTTATTGTTCTGAAGTATTTTCTTTATTTTTCTCATGGCACGTTAATGAGAAGTGAATAAATTGCCTAGGTCCTTATAGGACATTTCTCTCTGTACATTGTGACTCATTAATGCTTGTGAAATCCACTTAGCAAAAAGTTGAAAAGTGTGGAAATCAAAATTATTTTTAATTAAACTAAAAAAGAATAGACTGGAATAAAAATTAAATATTAGAGGGCATCACCTCAAAATAACTATTATTTTGTCAATATTGAGTCATATCTATATGTGTAAACACACACATACACACAAACACATTGTTATGTGGTCAGTTTAAAAAAAGAAAGAAAAGAAAAATAAAGCCACTGAACATGCACTGAAAGGTATTGCTCAACCCAATAATCGAGGGCATTCACACATAACATGAACACAAAAAATACCTTCAAACACAAATATTCAATTGAAGTTGAAATTTTGCGGTCTTAATAATCATACTCTTTGGGGAATCCATGAAAATTCTATACAAGATAGTACACTTTCTAAAAATTACTGGAATTAATATTATGTTTTTTTAGATAGTGCTGACGTATTTGTTAGTGTAAACAAAAATTCCATCCTTCATTCTTGATCTGACCATTTGCTATAGAAAACTTCCAATGGTGCTAAGTACATGTAGGAGCTCAGAGAAAATTTCTGGTATTATTTTACTCATTCTGCTATTTCAGAAAGACAGTAAAACTCTAGCTCTCCTAAAAAATTGATTGAATTGAAATAATAAAATTATATTTTAGTGAGGCTCTGATATGCTAGGAATTCAGCTGAATGCTTTTGTCTATTTTGTCATCCCAGTGATCCAAAATGTTATGCTTCCAGGGTGCAAAAATTAAAAAAAAAAAATTATGAAACTTACACTGATCACAGATTCATAATTTATAAAGTTGAGACTTAAAACTATCTCTGCTGCCATTCATACTTGACTTTGACATCCAACGTATTCATTTTTCCATCAGTCGCCTTTTGGTTCCAAGCTCACTAGGGCTATCTCCAACCGCTATCTCAAGAAGTTGGTGGCTGTGAGGTTCAGTATAGACATGACGCCTTCCCTCTCACAAGAAATGACTCCATGTTAGTGATTCCACATTTACAAGAAATAGGACACAAGTTTTTATTTTATTATTTTATTCCCAAGAAATAGGACACAAGTTTTCAGTGTAAATAATTAACAAATTCTAATTGTTTAAAATATCCAACTTTATATTACTAGCCACTGAAGTAAATACAGTATTTATAAAATTGTCTAGCATATGATAGGTTAACAATAAAGTTTATTTTCCTAGGTGATCAGAGAGCAATCTGTATTTATATGTCATAAATTCAGCTAAAAATAAATACTTTTCTGACTTTTAACTATAATCAAACATGGGCAAGTTATAGGACTTATTACCCCTTTTAAATTTTGGCAATAATATGACCTGAAAAATAGACAAAATAAAATTTTTCTTGGCCCCAAAGCTATTGTTACATGGTTCTCATTTTATAATAGCTTATTATGAGTTTTCAAATTGGAGTTTTAGTTAGTCTTTAAGAAAGAAAAATTCTGAATCAAGTCTGAAAACAAATGCAAGATAAATTTCAAATTAAACTCAGTATTTCTCCTTCTCTTATCAATTGGGTCACTGTGCTCCTGCAGGATTTTTAGATTGTCTCTTATTAACCATGTAACCCACATACAGGTACCAGGAGGAAATTGTTCCCTTAAGCCAAAAGACACCTTTTTGGGTCCAAGACATATGCCTGGGTAGCCTCAAACTGCTAGATATGCTAATTGAAAATGTGATCTTTGTATATCCTGTATAAAATTCCTTAATATTTTTTAAGATAAAGTAAAAACCTTTTAGTAAATATCAGAAAAATCCCTCTTTCTTATTTCTTCCTAGTCATCTACTTTCATCCATCTCCTTTATTTGAGCTTGGCTACTGTAGCACAGTGGTTAAGGCACCAGCCACATATACTGAGGGTGATGGGTTCTAACCTGGCCCACGCCAGCTAAAAAACAATGACATCTCCTTCATTTGTTTTTGTATTAAACTGAGCTAATCACTGTCTCAATCTTGTCACACCTCCCATATTCACCACCACCTTCACTCCATTCCTGTTTATAGGTGTCTGTATAATTGTTTCCCAGCCTGATAATTATTAATGTATAATCAATACCTAAATAGTACTTTTAATGAATGATAAATAAAATAGCTGATAATTAATGTCTTTGCTACCATCAAAACTTCAACCTTAAACTATATATCTTGTTAATTCAATCTTTAATACAGCCAGATATAGTGAAATCAATACAGTATTTTAGATAATCACTTTGAAAAATAACATGTGCCTATGTCTATATATGTATATAATATATGTATATACATATATACATACATATACATATATATGCAATCCAATTTAATTTTATCTAGATTCAACTATAATCAAAGTGTAGCTTTGGTTTAAATTATCAGAGGCATCATTATAGATGGTACATCAGGATGATTGCTCTGGCTCTCTGCTATTAAAAGAAAGGCACCTGCTCTAACAAATACAGAGAAGTTCAGGTAAGAGGAACAGGAAGAGGATCCACCAGGTGGTGAAAATTAGAACATAAAAGAGACAATAATACATTGAACTGAAAGTGGGCTATCTTCTAGCCGCAGAAAAACTGACCTCCGGGCAATGCTGCCCAGCTCCCAACGGCTACATTCAACTTCCCCATTTTCCTGATTATATTTGCATGTCTTTTAAAAATTTCCTTGTAATCAAATTCCTCATTTATAGAAAGAGTACAGGTAAGGAGGAACTAAGAGCATGCTTTATCTATAGGAGAAATTCTTGCAATTTAAAACTGAGCCTTTAAAATGCTTTCACTTTGGTTCTCTAAATACTGTTCTTCTGTTACTTGTTCTTCATGGGTCCTCCTTTTCATAAGTAAGTTATTTTTCTCTTATTTTTTTTTTTTCTGCTAACTTCAATCATCATATTAGAAAATAGGACCATCTTGGGAGCTGAGAAGTTTCTTCAGTTGACTTCTTACCCTTAGATGGTTGGACGTAAGGGTAATTTCAAATATTCATAGCCTCTTCAGTCTGTGGATAGTTTGAAATATAATTCTCACAAAAATGTAGTCAGATTCTTCTCAATTTTATTATCACCAGCTCCATGTGCTAGGAAGTTCTATTTATAGTCCCTTTATAGACAAAATTTTCAATTTGCTATTTTTTTATTGCAACCATGCACCCCTCTCAATTTAAATATAGGTACTTTAAGCATAAAAGAATTTGTGAAAGAGCTGCATCATTTTCTCATTTTTCTAAACATATTGCAGAGCCTCTGTAAGTGGACCATTCTAGAAACTATATCAAACTGGTCAACCTATGGAGGTGGTCAACTAGGCCAATAAGGAACTAGGCCTACTGTACTGATAGGTACATGTGGCTCATGTCTGGTTTATGAAAATTAGGTCCACATAAGGAGGTGGTCAGCTTTGGAGGTTCTACTGTATTTTTAAATTAAAAGATTCACTTGTTGCTACATATTTAACAGAGTGTTTAATCTGTTCACTGTTGGTGTAATGTCCAACTTCCTGGTAAACAGACTTTAAGGCTTTGATATTTACATGCAGAATTTTGAGGAATACTCTATGAAATAATACTATTAAGGAATGTTGTAAAATCAGGTTAGTAGTCCCCAAATCATGCTCTTGACCACACTTGCCATTTCTAAAACTTCATCATGAGAAAAAGCTTTCTCTGATATGAGTCATGTATCAACTCCTCTTCCTAGTTGCTGTGGTCTGTTACTACCGTATATACTTGAGTATAAGCCGAGTTTTAGTGCCAAAAATTTGTGCCAAAAAAACAGAACTCAGCTTATACTCGGGTCATACAGGTTATTTGATTCGGCGCGCGCACCTAATCAAATGCACGTAGTCTCCAGTCCTCTTCTACCCTCTGCTTGAGGGGGCAGTGCTTCAGCTCAAGTCCACAAGTCGTGGCTGAGCTGAAGAGGTAGGCGGCTGAACTGAACTGTATTCCCCTGAACTATTTAACCCACAATATTTAATGGCACATTTAATTAAGTGAAAACCCCATTTAAGGCAGTAAAGTCTTGTAAATAAATGCTTATAAATCCTG
>CAUYPK010097626.1:0-18308 GCA_963574355.1 Loris lydekkerianus | reverse complement strand
CAGACGCAATAGGCTTTAAACCAACCAAAATAATTAAGGATAAGGATGGACACTTCATATTTGCTAAAGGTAATACTCAATATGATGAGATCTCAATTATTAATATTTATTCACCCAACCACAATGCACCTCAATTTATAAGATAAACTCTAACAGACATGAGCAACTCGATTTCCTCCACTTCCATAGTAGTTGGAGATTTCTAATAATCCTAAAATGTGCAGTTTTGATTCTGGTGGTAAAATCAACACCAGGGAATTGTCCTTGTTACTTTCTCTTATGTAAGGTAAAAACAAAATTCACCCTTTGAAAGGAGAGATGAATATGATAAACCATCTCTTCTACCTGCCCAACATTATTTGTGTTTTAGACCTATTGCGTTCATATGCATTCACAAGAACAATGTGATCTTCATACATCAGACACAGGAAGGAAGGAAGGAAGGAAGAAAAGAAGGAAGGAAGGAAGGAAGGAAGTTAGTTGAATAGAATAACTTAGTAGTTATAAGAAAAATATTAGCATTGTATATTTCTGAGATTTAAAAGAAAAATCTAGCACTCAGTAACTGATTGATCCTGGTGAAGTTAATTAATCTGACGGCAAATCAGGCTTCTCATCTTTTAAAATGAGAATATTAATTCTTAACTCACAGATAAAATATCCAAGACATAAGGCTATAATAAATGTAAAGTGCTTGTAGTGAATCCAGTTTATATTCACCTATAACATCCCCATTCATACCCTTCATGCCAAGAAAAAAGATCTTATCTTAAAAGATGGGGGATCCATGTAACCCACACGATTGTTGGAGAGATGTAACGAAACTTAACATGACTGATGTCCACTCCAGCTTTTTGTTATGGTAATAAAATTGAGTTAGCCCATTGGCTATAAAATGAAATGAGACTTAATTAAACTTAAAAGTTTCTGCACAGCTAAGGATACAACAATTATGAGAAAACAAATAGATAACCTTCAGAATAGTAAAAGATATTTGCATGTTACAAATATGACAAAGGCTTGACAAATAGGATCTATCTAAAACTCAAATCAATAAACAAAAAAAAAGAGCTAATAATCCCTTCTGTCACTGGGAAAGAGATATGAACAGAACCTTCTCTGAGGAATACAGACAAAAGGCTAACAAGCATGAAAAAATGCTCATCATTCCTAATCATCAGAGAAGTGCAAATCAAAACCACCCTGAGATATCACCTAACCCCAGTAAGATCAGCCCACATCATAAAGTCCCAAGGTTGCAGAGGCGGGCATGGATGTGGAGAGAGGAAAACACTTTTATACTGTTGCTGGGACTGCAAACTAGCACAGCTTCTTTGGAAAGAAGTGTGGAGAATCCTCAAAGAATTCAAATTAGACCTCCCATTTGACTCTGCAATCCCACTATGAGGCACCTATCCAGAAGAAAAATAAAATTATTTTATCATAAGGAAATATACACTAGATTGTTTATAGCAGTTCAATTTACAGTCACCAAGATTTGGAAACAACCTAAATGCCCATCAACTCAGGAATGGATGAACAAACCGTGGTATACACATGTGGTGGAATACGAGTCAGCAATAAAAAGATGATGACTTGACTTTTATTTATTTTTTTTTGTATTAACCTGAAT
Source organism: Loris lydekkerianus (assembly GCA_963574355.1). Taxonomy (NCBI): domain Eukaryota; kingdom Metazoa; phylum Chordata; class Mammalia; order Primates; family Lorisidae; genus Loris; species Loris lydekkerianus. Next base: position 16,675 of record CAUYPK010097626.1, on the reverse strand, counting down.
AGAGTTGAAACACCTTCTTCTCAGCATAAGTATCATAATATTGGAAAAGCAAATATCCAATGTATTCAATACTAACATGAAGCCAGTAGACAATCTAATCCATGCTCACATAGGAGGAAAACTCATTTCAATTCAAGTGGAGGGAGGAGGAAGAAGAAGAGAGGGAGATGGAGGATTTAGGATGTTCCCAGTGAATGTTACATACAGTGTAGGGGTGTACGGCGCAGCTTTGGGGTGCAAGACATAAGTACAAGAGGGATTCTACCTAACAAATTCAAATACTGTGACTTGGTTGTACCTTCACATTAAGCTGAAATAAAAAAATTATTTCAGTTCAACTGTTTGTTGATATTTACCTGGGCATCTGTATATGACTATAGATGTTACTTACATATTATAATAGATACAAATGGTTCTGAAACAATATTTGGGGCTAGAGCGCTTTACTCACTGAAAAGCCATTTAGTTATTTTGTATTGTTTCTGTGTTCTTTGAGCCTCTGCCAAATAAGAATAACAAGTTTATGGGTGGCGCCTGTGGCTCAAAGGAGTAGGGCGCTGGCCCCATATGCCGGAGGTGGCGGGTTCAAATCCAGCCCTGGCCAAAAACTACAAAAAAAAAAAAAAAAAAAAAAAAAGAATAACAAGTTTATAGTTTAGAGGTGAGAATTAAATGGCATCTTATATCTATAGCACTAATAATGGGTGTATGGTCAGAGTTCTATAAGTGTCAGAAGCTTTTATAAAGTTATAACTCTGATTGCTTTTGTTCTTTTTGGCTATTTTTGACATTATAATTCTTGTTGGTAGTATCGAGAAGACCAATAAAATGGGTTTTGAAATCGAGAAAATCAGGTGTAAATCTTTTAATTTTGGAATTAAAATTAAAGCTGGAATTTTAGCATCTATAAAATGATAGTATGTGATCTCAACACATTATGCAAAGTATTTTGATGGGTAAATATATTAACATCACTAGATTAAAGGGTGCTGAGATAGCTGGTAACAACATTGTGTATGGCATTTTAATCAGATTAAGCAAAGAATCTTTATCCTCACCAATGAGTATCACCCAGTCCATTGAGGGCCCAGATAAAACCAAACTGCTCTGAAAAGCAAAGGAAAAAGAAAATAAAAGGCAGACTGAATGAATTTGTCTCCAAAATACATAAGGAACTCCTGCGACTCAGTAACAACCAAGACAAAACCACCTGATTAAAAAAAAAGGCAGAAGAACTTCTGAAGAAAATACACAGATAACCAATAGGTACTGAACATCACAAATCATCAGAGGAATGAAAATCCAAACCAAAATGAGATATCTCATATTTGTTAAGATGACTATAAAACATAAAAGGTAAATGTTGTCAAGAAGATGGAAAATAGGGAAAACCTGTATGGTGTTAAAAATAAATAAATCTTAAGAATGTGGGAAATAGGCAACATCTATACTGTATTGTAAGGAATGTAAATTTGACACTCTGAAAAACACCAGTACCAGTTCCTCAAAAATTAAAAATAAAATTATCATGTGATCAATCATTCTTTGGGGTGTATAGCTATAGGAATTGTAATTAGGACCTTAACAAGATAGCTGCACTCCTGTGGAAGTTAGCAAAAACCATGAAGCAATCTAACTGCCCACCAAAGAGCAAATAGATTTTAAAAAGTAATGTATACACACACATACGTATATACAGACACCTAATGGAATATTATTCAGCCTTGAAGAAGAAGAAAATCCTGTCATTTGGGAGAACACACTAGACCTGTAGGACATTGTGCTAGGTAGAATAAGCCATACATGGACAAATGGTGCATGATACAGCTCACATGCGAAGTGTAAAATAGCCAAACTCACGCAAGCAGAGAGTCGAATGGAGATAATCTGGGCCTGAGGAAAGGAGTTGGGTATACAAAGTCTCAGTTATACATGACGTTTAAGTCTCTGATATCTGCTGTACAACATAGTAGCTAGACTTGACAACATTGTATTGTATACTTAGAATTTTCCTGAGAATGTAGATTGTATATTAAATGTTTTTAAATCACATACACACAAACGCACAGACAATAATAAAGAGGTGGTAGGAAACTTTTGTAGGTGATAAATATATTTATTGACATAGATTGTGGTGATGGTTTCATAGATGAATCTTCAAACTCATCAAGTTGTATAAATTTAATATATATAGCTTTTTATATCAGCCACACCTTCATAGAGTGGTTTTAAAACAAACAAGAAAAGATTGTAGTGAAACATACCTGAGCTTTGTATACAAAATAATTAGCCAAGTGACTGTTAAAATGGATGCACACATATATACATTTAAATTATTATTTTTATATTTATTAAAAATATATTAATAATAGCTTATTTGTTATACGTGTATATAACTTTAAATATATACTTTTTGACAATTTATGTTTGCTACATTCTTTGCCTAGTACCTTGCTCTACAATATTTTATTGTTCATCTTATGTATTTTGATAGGTGTCTAATAGCCATGATGTGTATATAGGAATACCAATAGGCCTCAAACACCACCTTGATGCATATTTCATATTCAAAACTGGAGAGAAAAACAAAAGTTATTTTAAAAAAAAATTATTGTCTTCTATCTGTCTATCTCCCTAGAGTCAAATGCTATTTTTTTGTTGAACAAAACATATTGTTGACATGATTGCCCAAAACAAATGGCTTTCCTCAAACATTAATTGGGAACATTGGTTGCAAGAAAATTCCAGTGTCAAAATGGCTTGCCGTCAGAGGCAGAGCCTTATTTGTTTCTTTGTTCAATTGTCAAGAATAAGGCCTATTTGATGTATTTGTATAGCATTTTTTAAGAAAAAAAAAAAGTTTTAAAACAGTCCAACCCCTCTGCTCTTTCAGTCAGATGACTATTGCTGCTAAAAAATATCCTATCAGCAGAGTTTGAGTCAAGGTCAATTATGCAATTCATGCACAGAAAAAATTTTAATTTAGTGGAAAGGATGAGTGTGGACAAATGGAAGTAATAAGGGCAAAGAAAGGCATTTCACGGATAAGAAACACCACGCACCAGAGGCAACTGGAAACATTCTTGATCATACAACCTTAATGTGTCGGGATGAGAAGAGAAGTGGGAAGACATAGGCTAAAACAAAAATCAGAAACCTGAACACAGAGTGTCTTTGTTTAAGCTATGACTAGTCACATAAATCATTGTTGTGTTGGTGATTGGAAGTCAAGGACAAAATCTAAGGACCAAAAGACAACGTGGTTGTGTACCTTTATTGGTATTACAATTTGTTGTTGTTTTGTTTTTAATGAGCTAATAATTAAATTACAGCTTTAGACATTTCCTCTTAAATTTACATATAGCTTCTTACAGAAAATCATCTTTGGCCTCTTTCTATCTTATGCCTAACAAGGCAAACATAACCTTTTCAATCAGAAGCAGATAGAGCAAAATGGGTAAAAACAAAGATGTTGTAGTCATAGTGATTTGTATTTCATCACTCAGGTAAATTAACATCTCTATATCTTGAAAAGGAGAGGATTATAATGATAGAAAAGACCTCTTCCTCCTCTATGCCTAGACCCTTGGCCTCCCTCAGGTCTCCCTTTTCAGAGAAGCCTTCTGACCACTGCACAACATTTTTCTCTCTTCCTCACCCAGTGCTAGCTTCATGGGCATGTGACCAGTGCAGTTGTATAGAGCTCCTGCCCCATTCAGATGGACCAGTGTTTTGAGTTCAATGTTCTATACTTACTCTCTTGAAATTTCATTTAATCATTTTATCTTTGAATTTATATTTTGTAAGTCTAAGGAAACAATGGAGTATGTTCCCAGGTACTGGAAAGTTGTCTTAGGCATAGTATGAACACACACTAACTCCTGGGGATGGGTTCTTAGCTACCTGTTCCCCTGCCCCTTCCTTTCCTGGGCTAACTCAGCCTCCCACTCCTTTCTTCTACTCATGATACTGCCAGAGTCCACATTGGCAGGTACATGGACAGGAGTTTAGGGAGTTGGATACACCTGCCTCATAACATCCTAGGGTGGGGGATGGTAGCGTTTGTCCCTACTCCAGGCACCAGCACAGTGGTATGTATGGCAGATGATTAACCAGAGGTTACATCTCAAGAGCAGGCAAAAGACTCTTGCTTATCCTTGATCAATCTACAAAGTGTGTCCTGGTGTGTATATATAAAGATCTTTGAGTGTTGGCCATCTACTGTGACCTTCAGTAGCAAGCCTGAAGGAAGGAGATATTCCTGACCCCGTTTCCCAAGACTTCACCCCCATCATGGAACAGCATGTCAGTTCATCAGCTAGTGGATGGGAAACCAGGTAGTCACTGGTCTCCACCAAGTACATGTATGATTCATTTCATGTGACAGGGCTTGTGGGCCCATTTGAGGGTCTGAACTCACTCATGAGTATCTCTTTGTGCCCAGGAGTGTCTCTTATCCAGCTCCAGGGAGATTTTCTCTTCCTTCTTCCAAACTTCCTGAATCTGATTTGGATTTGTCTCTTCTAACCAGCTTGAGACACTCTCCAGGTAGAAGCCACAGAATAAGAATTGTGTAATTTCAGAACTAAAAGTCAAATGAGGTATATAAAATAGTAAGCAACACATACCTTTAATATTCAATTACCGATTAATGTTCAATTAGGATAGAGTCCACATCCATTTTGTCAAATACCAAATATAGCATAACCATGAGTGTCTGCCATAGATTAAGCATTTAATAAATGAATGAATGGATGATCAAACAAATGAGTCGAGTATTAAAGGACAAAAATGTATATTAAAAAATTAGCCTAATGCAGCTCGGCACCTGTAGCTCAAGTGGCTAAGGCACCAGCCACATACACCAGAGCTGGCGGGTTCGAATCCAGACCAGGCCTACAACCAAAAAAATAGCTGGATGTTGTGGCGGGCCCCTGGAGTCCCAGCTACTTGGGAGGTTGAGGCAAGAGAATTGCTTAAGCCCAGGAGTTGTAGGTTACTGTGAGCTATGACACAACAGCACTCTATCCAGGGCAATAGCCTGAGGCTCTGTCTCAAAAAAAGGAAATTTAGCCTAATGCCTGGCACATAGTGGGGCTGCAACTGTTAGTGATGGACATGGTAGCAGTGAGAGTGGTGAAGGTGATGATGATGATACTGGTGTTATTTGACCCCATACACTGTATTTTTTACAACATGAATTTTTTCTGAAATACTAGTTTAATCATATTTTTTGACTTGGTTTGTTCTCTTATTCTCTCTTATGTTTTGTGTCTTTTCACCATATGCCTCTCTTCTGATTGGAATATTCTTCATCCTTCTATCTTACCATAGATCATTTTTATTTTTATTTTATTTATTTATTTATTTATTTATTTATTTATTTATTTAGAGACAGAATCTCACTTTATCACCTTGGGTAGAGTGCTATGGCATCATAGCTCACAGCAACCTCAAACTCCTGTGCTCAAATGATCCTTTTGCCTAGACCCCCTGAGTAACTGTTACATCTGCCACAATGCCCAGCTATTTTTTTAGAGACAGAGTCTGGCTCTTACTCAGGCTGGTCTTGAACCCCTGAGCTCAGGCAATTCAGCCACCTTGACCTCCCAGAGTGTTGGGATTACAGCTGTGAGCCACTGTGCCCAGCTTATTGACCCATTCCTAATGCTTATCTCCTAGTTAATTTATGTTTGCTACAGTCTTTTTTTTTTTTAAGATTTTTATTATTTTATTATTATTATTATTATTTGCAATTTTTTTTCTGGCCGGGGCTGGGTTTGAACCCACCACCTCCAGTATATGGGGTAAGCATCCTACTTCTTGAGCCACCAGCGCCACCGATGTTTGCTACATTCTTGGCATCAGTCACCCAATATTCATATACCAGAAATTAGCTCATATATTACATATGCAAGAAGATCTTTCTGGCTGTCTCTGGCCTGTATATCCTTTCATTGTACCACCCTTTGCAGTACACAGCAGAATTGTGAGTTATGTTTGTGTGCTTTGTGCATGTTTTGGTCATCTGTCTTACCAGAAGGGTCTCAACGTGATACCCCAACATATATCTTAGATTTTGGGTTTCCTTGTGGCACACATTTGCTGCCTGAATTTGTGATTAAAGTTTGAAAAAAATGGAGATTATAGTAAATGAAGATCATGGGGAACCAATGGAAAGGAGCATTATTCCAAGCAGTGAAAACAGCTTCAGTCCCTTAATCCCCTAATAGAGTCCTTGTGTTGCTCTCTTTAAACTTCCTTGTTTGATTATCGTGATGCCTGTTCAGGTCTGCATGTATACCCACTTTAGTTGTTGTTGTTGTTGTTCTTCATGCAGTTCCTTTCTAGTAACTATGAACAAGCCTTGAGAGGATATTCATCCTCTGGACTTGCAAAGTGCTGCAATGAAGACTCAGCTAAAATTACTTAAAAAGCCCAAAAAGAGAGTAACAAGCCAACTGAACATGTGACATGATGTCATCTTTCTCCCATGTTTACCATCTCAGCATTTCTAGTTCATGGTAAGCAGGTTGAGCTAACATTCACTTTCACAGACATGAAGGTGTCCAATGTATGTATAATTAGGAAGTATCCTAGGAGAGGTGTATTCACGTTTTTCAGGTCTTGAATCTTTTACAGTATGAGTGAATCCTTCTTTTTAAAGTAAAGAATACAAAATCATGAATGCAGATTTGCATGACTAAAAGCATTTATTTCAAATGAGTAAAGAAATCACAACAGATTATAAATTGAAAAGAAGATTAAATACCACACAATCCAAAAGACTAGCATATTTTTTAATTAATTACTTTTGAAACACTTTTATAATACTTTGTGTTCCCTAAATTATTTGGCTGCATTATCTTATGACAGTTTTGGATTATCGTGTCTTGGATTGAATAGAAGAATAACTTCATCCTTTCTTCTTGCAAGGTTGACTGTTTTTAATTTATTTTTCATGAATTGCCAACTATATTTCTGATGGGCTAAAAACTGTGGTTTGATTAGCCCTTGAGGAGGAAGAAAAGTATTTTTTTTTTTAAGTTACTTATATATTGATTAGAAGATTATTCCCCAGAAAAGTTTTAAATTTCAAATCTTTCTCTTCTGTCACATAATTCTATGCTGGGAGACATAGGATGTTTTGTAATACCACCTATCTGTGTGTTGCTATGGGAAGCTAGCCAAGAAGTCATTCCTGCCTTGAGACAGCTAGAAATAACAACCTTAAACACAGCAACTGAACCATGTACATACATCCTGCTAAATCCATGCAGTCCAGACTCAGTTTTCCTACAGCCAGATCCTAAAAATATCCATGAAGCACCTTGACTCTAACCCAAGCAGAGAATGAGACATAGGAAGATTTGGGTAGGAAAGAAGAAATGGTCTTGAGCAATTAAGGTACAAATGTCTTACTTGGTACATTTTATAAAAAAAACTGACCATCTGATTATAGTGCTGAACCCATGCAGGTGAGATTTATTTCCATTTCGACAAACAGTTCTCTCCTTCCCAAACAGACTCTTCTCAGCAAACATGTAGTTATGCCAGCCTTCTCTATGTCAGTGAGGTAATAAATACATCATGAGGGACACTCTGGGTGTATGATATGGTTGACATGTTGTCCTCCACTGGAATGGTCTGACATCAAGATACTGGCCTAGATCTTAACTAGAGTAGGTTATAGACTGCTGAAGGGCAAATAATAAGAATAATGCTCATAGCACTCAGCACAAACTTTTATTGACTGAATATTATGCAGCAGACACTACGTCAAGCACTTGCTTGCTGTATTTCATCAGTTGTTTATAACATCCACTGTACAGACAAAAATACTGAAATACAGACAAAGCAAATAAACTACCGCAAGAACAAGCTAGCAGAACTGGGATTTTGTCTATGGATATTTGATGCTAGGGTTGGCACTCTTACCCATTATATTTCACTGCTTCTAGGTTTTATTTTTGATAGATTGGAGAGGAATATACTTATTTTTTACTATGATGTTAGAGAAAAGGACCTACATTTTGGAATGAAACCAAGTTAAATTTAAATCTCCCCTTGAATATTATTAGTTGAATAAAATAATTACTCATTAGTTGATATTTAAAATTTTGCTTCTTATCTGTTGAAGAACTACTTTCAAGTACCTGGTTTATAATACTTTTTTGAAGAACTCCTAAGATAATTTAGAAGACACCTATTAGTCCATTGGACAAGTTATGTTCCTGAACTTTAGTTTCTTCACATAGTAGCTGTTTGTCCTTAGGTAGCTCCACCTCCCTTACTTACATAATGGGGTTACATCATTTGTTTGCATTAAAGAGAGGATAAAGCAGAAAACAATGGTAAAAGTGGCATGTCAATTCTTAAGCATAAGGTAAAATTTATGTTACTCTATATATTATAATATTTTCCATTATCATTTTTAGAAAACATTATTATTATCACATTTTAAATTGATAGAACATTAGGGCTATTAAGTATATGGGCATAAGGTTTTTGAAAAATTAGGTAAGAATTGGGCCAGTGTTCTTCATTGACTACAGGAAGGAGATAGGAAAATGAGTTTGTGTGATAAGTGTGTGAAAAACTAAGTGTGATAAGTTGTTTTTGGTTTTGAAATTTTGTCCCCATGCATGGTAACCATACAGACTAGGTGAACTACTAGGTCATGTTTACTTTAATTCTTCTTCCTCATAAAGATAGACTCTGCCTAAAGTTCAGAAATCAAAACAGTAGTTTATCCATTAATACAGCTGCATTTCAGACATATTCTCCAGATTATCCTTTCTTTCTTTCTTTCTTTTTTTTTTTTTTTCAGAGACAGAATCTCACTTTATCACCATGGTAGAGTGCTATGGTGTCACAGCTTACAGCAACCTCCAGCTCCTGGGCTCAGGCAATTCTCTTGCCTCAGCCTCCAGAGTAGCTGGGACTATAGGCACCCACCACAATGCCTGGCTATATTTTTTTGTTGCAATTTGTCCAGGGCCAGGTTCGAACCCACCACCCTTGGTATATGGGGCAAACACCCTACCCACTGAGCAACAGGCACCACCCATCCTTTCTTCTTTATAATGAGGGCAACATATTGTTTGGTGCTACTTCAAAAACAGAGAGAAAAAAGAGAGATGCAATTCTTACACAGTACATTAAAATGCAATACATAAATCAATTTACATGTCTTTACTGCACCTCATTTATTCAATTTACAAGTCTTCCCGGGACCTCAAGTTACTATGAAAGAAGTGTCTTTCCCTCTACTTTAATTTAGACTAAGACCAAATAAAACCATGAGAGAAGGCAGATATAAAGAAAGATGAACATGGTTTATTATGTAGAAGGGGCGCCAAAATGGTCTCTTGAGTATTTGCAACTTAGGACATGACATTTTTGGAAGAGTCCAAAATATTGCAAAGTCACCTTTCCATTTTTTCACCTACTTAATTTTGGTATTTCAGGGCTGGTTATAAGAAAAGGTAGGGTAAGGTTGCACTAAGGAACAGTAATTCACTTTGGGTGATTTCTAGAAATGAGTAATAGGGAAGTTTCCCAAATTCCAGTGTACACAAGATATAGTTCTGGTACAATTAATGAGCTGGGGGGAGAAATACCCTTCAAGTAGGCTAACATTTGCCAAGTGCTCTGACATTTTACCATGTGGCCACCGTCTCTTTAATTCCTTCTGATGCTGAACTCCACAGTGAGATCAGAAAGGTAAATGAGTATAAGAGCAGAAGTTTATTCTCCTTAGGAATTCGAGTTGTTCCTAGTGTAGCTTGTGAATCTCTAATTGCTGCTGTCGATGATTCTTGGCCTTCTTGCTTCATCTTTAGTCTGTCAAGCTCATCAGTAGAGATTTTAAGCTCTGTGAAAGCAGAAGTTTCCAAAACAATGAAGGCTCTCCAATGTAACTTAAGTACATTTCTTAAATCTAACATGGTGTCTGGTTTTCTCCCTACTTTCTTCAAATGCTTAACCTGATAGAGCTTTTTGTTTGTTTGTTTCTCCTAATAGCATTCACTCTTGTATCATCTTTCCTTGCTGTTCAAGGTTAGCATCAGGGCAAATAATAGTCTTCTAACTCTTCCCATGGTCACAGAGACAGATAAGCATATGTATCTTTTTGTTTCTTTTCTTTTTTCTTTTCTTTCTTTTTTTTTTTTTTTAAAGGTTAGATCCTACTTAATATGGAAAAGTAGAGTAATAAGACAAAATAATAATGTGAAGAAGTGACAAGTATTTCAGAGTTATATGAAGTTATCACATTATGTGGCCTTAGACTATTTCTACTTGCCCTTTAAACATAAATGGACATACATTTGACTCACATTCCTAATTTTTATTTTTATTTTTTACTGTGCTTTTGTCTGAACACATATTTCTCTCTTCTACCTTGAAAACACTATGATGTGGGCCAGGTGTGGTGGCGTATGCCTGAAATCCTAGCAACCTGGGAGGCCAGCGCAGGAGAATCCATTGAGCTCAGGAGTTTGAGACTGGCTTTAACAAGAGTGAAACAGATCCTGACTCAAGGAAGGATGGAAGGAAGGAAGGAAGGAGGGAGGGAGGGAGGGAGGGATGGATGGAAGGAGGGAGGGAGGGAGGAAAGGAAGGAAGGAAGGAAGGAAGGAAAAAAGTAAGGAAGGAAGGAAGGAAGGAAGTAAAAAAGGAAGGAAGAAAGGAAAAAGAGCAGAGAAGAAAAGAAAAGAAAAATTAGCTGGGCCTTGTGGTGGGCTCCTGCAGTCCTAGCTACTCAGGAGGCTGAGACAGGAGGATTGCTTGAACCCAGAAGTTTGATGTTGCTGTGAGCTAGGCTGACACCACGGCACTCTAACCTGGCCAACAGAACACAGTGAAACTCTGTCTCCAAAACAAAACAAAACAAAACAAAACAAAACAAAACAAAACAAAAACAAAAACAAAAACAAAACACCACTATGATGCACATTTTGATAACCCTTAAAGTGAATGCAAGCATACAGCATAGCACAGAGCAAAGTGCTTCCTTCTTCAAATGGCTAATGTATAGAACTAAGCACTGCAGCATGGGCTGGCTTTCTCTCACCATTCATTCCATCCAAAAATGACTCCTACATTCCTCCTTTTAGACAATTTTTTTTCTCAGACCCTAGGTCCAAATCAGAAAAACTTTTGGGATTCTCAAGCTCATTACTTGGTGGGTCAGCAATTGGTATGCTGTCCCCTTCCACCTTTGTTCTTATAACAGTGCCCTTCCCCTTCTCTGCACTGATCTTTCTAGTATCACCCCGGAGGCTGGAGCCATCCCTCTGAAGTTTACTTTCCCTGAAGGATAGGAAGTGCCTGAATCCCTAGAGCCACATACTTTGGTGAAACCTGTTTGAACAACTTGGTGTCCTTCTTGGCCACTTCCTGTGTCCCATCACAGCTTGTACATAATGGAGACTTACCTATAAATGTGGCTGCATTACAAATTCATATATTTTTATTCTTATGGAAAAATAAAGCTTGGGATGCATATAAGGATTTATGGAATGAGGGTGTAAATGCCTCCCAGGTATTTAGGATGCCCCCAAACTGTCATTAGTTGGTCTCCCTCTACTGCCAATGGATTACCTTAAGTATGTCCAAGCACCCCATGGTTCAGCAAGTTTTACGATCGGGGCAAGAATAATAACAATTTAAGCTTTTAAATATGTTACTCATGCCAGGCCCTGTACAGATGCTTTACAAACATCTTCTAATTCTTTCCAGGTAAGAAAACTGAAGGTCAGAGTTTAGTTACTCTACCCAAGAGGCCATGGCTATTAAACAGCAGAGCCACATTTTACAACTAAGTCATTCTAATTATCAAAGTCCTCGCTATTAAATGGTAGGGCCAGATTTTAAAACCAAGTCTTTCTAATGTTCCAAGTTTTGCTTTCAATTTAATGTCAAAGCTGTCTTAGAAATGCTTGTCCTACTTCAGAGATATGTGGAAGCGGAGACTCGCTTTGTTGAACCCACATCTAAAATGCGTTGAGGGAAAAAAAACCACTTCTGAATGCCCAACAACTAAAGCAGTACCTAAAAATTGCAGATGCTCCATAAATATTTATTAAGTGAAATATACTATGGTTTAATATTAAAATGGAATTGAAAACAGATTTAGGAAATCTCTAATCTGATAGTTTTCTGTTAATCCCTTAATAATCAAATTTGGTCTTATGGATCAGGAGCAGGTCTCCTCAAGAAACTGGTTAGAAAAGCAAATGCTCAGGCCTCACCTCAGAGGCAGGGAATCAACAGCAGCATTTTAACAAGATTTTCCAGATGATCTGTATACAAATCATGTTACAGGAGCATGGGCTTCATCTTGGTCAGAGAGTTCATTGAGGCAGAATGACTGTGAATATCTCATCAGCTACCTAATGGAGTCCTTTGTTCCTTACACTCTCTGCTAACCCAGCAGCCTCTCCCTCAGTTAAAGGCACTGAATCATCTTCCTGTGTTGGGAAGAAAATTAGAGTTCTGTATCTTTTATTGTTTACCCTAGGAACTAATCTGCAGTTTTTTGTCCTAATAGTGTTAGAGAAATATATTATGACAAAGGGTAAATGCACCATCAAGTGTTTTCTCTGCTTCAGTTTTATTCCCTCTCCCTTGCCCAACTAGTAACAAAATGACATCATCACATATGTGTAAGTGATTATGGATGTTGGGAGAGAAAGATGTTGCAAGAAAGGAATTTAGAAAGTGTTTTTTGGGTGGGATGCAATGTCTCACACCTGTAATCCCTGCATTTGGGAAGCTGAGGCAGGTCAATTGCTTAAGCTCAGGATTTCAAGACCAGCTTGAGCAAAAGCGAGACTCCATCTCTAAAAAATAGCCAGGCATTGTGGTGGGCGCCTGAGGCGAGAGAATCACTTAAGCCCAAGAGTTTGTCACTGCTGGGAGGTGGGACTCCACGGCACTATACCAAGGGTAACAAAGTGAGACTCTGTCTCAAAAAAAAAAAAAAAAGAAAGTGTTTTTTGTTTATTTTTAATGATCTGGAAACTCTTAAAGCTTCTATAAAATCTGCCTCTCAGGCTGAATGAGATATCTTTTTTGACAATTAACTAAAATTTTATTTTATTTTATTATTTATTTATTTATTTATCTATTTATTTATTTATTTTGAGACAGAGCCTCAAGCTGTCGCCCTGGGTAGAGTGCCGTGGCATCACAGCTCCAACTCCTGGGCTCAAGTGATTCTCCTGCCTCCACCTCCCAAGTGGCTGGGACTACAGGCACCCACCACAACGCCTGGCTATTTTTTGATTGCAGCCGTCATTGCTGTTTTGGCAGGCCAGGGCTGGATTCAAACCCACCAGCTCAGGTGTATGTGGCTGGCACTTTAGCTGCTTGAGCTGCAGTCGCCAAGCCAGCAATTAACTAAAATTTTATCATAAAGCAATCATATATGGCCAAAACAAAGCCAATTTTCATTGCTGTAAAATGAGTCCACTAAAATCACTGAAATGACTCCAACTTGCTCTGATGAGGTGCTTCCGTCTCTACAGTTTCTTAAGTTTCTTTGCCATCACAGGATTATTACTTTTTCTACACCAATTTTGGCTCTGGTGTTCCTATGGATGAGGGAATGTAACAATGTGTAAGTCTGGATTTATTCATCTCTTACTAACATGTTATTGTAATACATGCTCAAAGGATTTTATTTTCAAGTTTGTTCTCAAACATCAAGCCCTTTCTCAGGCATTGGGTTTATGCTCATTATTCGAAAGATAAAATCCTGGCCTTCCTATCCACCTTTGCAGAGGGTTGTAGTAAATCTCTCATACCACCAAAGAAAAATCCTTTGTTACTAGCTGCAGTTTCATACGTTTTGGGGGTGATCTGAAGGCTTTCAAACATTATCATAAAAAGAGAAACCCAAGTGAGGGTCTGGGTGCTGTGGGGCTCACATCTGTAATCCTAGCACTCTGGGAGGCCCAAGTGTGTGGATTGCCTAAGTGCAGGACAAGCCAGAGAAAGAGCAAGACCTGGTCTCTAAAAAATAGCTGGGCATTGAGGCAGGTGCCTGTAGTCCCAGCTACTGGGAGGTTGAGGAAAGAGAATCACTTGAACCCAAGAGTTTGAGGTTTCTGTAAGCTAGGATGCCATATCACTCTACTGAGGGCAACAAAATGAGACTCTATCTAAAAAAAAAAAAAAAAAAAAAAAAATAGATACCCACATAACAAATATATCTAATTTTCTATGTATATGGCCTCTTTCTCTCATATCCTTATTTAGAAAACATTGGATGTTGGAAGGGGTGATCTTTTTATTAGCTTTATAATTATATAATTAATAAGCTTAAAAAGAATGATTACTTAAGATGTGGTTAATACCGTTAAGGACGAAGTAACAATGGTCTTATTTAGAGTTATCAATGGAACACATAAAACTACTATGATCATGGACTGAAATAAAGGTAGAAAATCTATTCTACGTGAGTGATCAATTGATAACATCTGCTTTCTGATCTCTAGAACCATATTGCTAGACCTAAAACAGTAAATTCAGTTCTAGCTATAATGGGTAGAATGCTGGGTAAACTGGTTTGTTTCACTGGTGAAGAATCGGGATGATGAAGGCAAGATTGAGGAATTATGGAAGTAACTGGGGATATTTCAAATGGAGAGGAGTCATTCCAGGGAGAGATGAGTATCTGGAATATATTATGAGAAGAGGAATTAGAAATCTTATATGCAACCTCCTAGTATGTAAAGATCATCTGTGGGGGAAAGAAATCTGTGGGCATCTCCCAAGGAAGTTTCTTACTACAGAAAATTTCAATCAGAGACTAAATAAACAAAGAAGAGCAAATGTAGTGGTGATTCTGGGGAGAAGAATGGTCAGGAAATGTGTACCTCATTCATCAGTGTATCCAGGACTTGCTATGCAATAAATGATCAGAAATTGTATAAATGCAAACTTGTTATTTCATACCTCAACTGGATCTTGTGTTTCATGCCTCAGCCTCAGTTCCTCCCTCACATCTCAAAGACAACTTGAGAGAGAGACTAGTTCTAAAATTCACCCAATGGGCTGAGATGCTTTACCATTTCATCTTCTACCTCTCTCTATGTGTAGTTTAATAGTTATGTTACGCTATCACGATTTCCACTATATCTGCCTAAGTCTCCATTTTCCTTTCACATAACTCTTTTTTAATGTAAATAAATGCGTCTTGAAGGGAAACATTGTATCACTACACAGGAGAAATTAACAAGTGTTAATAAAGTGGAAGATGTTAATTTTCAACTGAGACTTTTTAATTAATGTAATTGGAATACATCAAAAAGAAGGAAAAAGGAAGTATTTTTCTTAGAAATCCAGCGAGTTTCTGATTCATGGGTCTGTCTTACTGTTTATTTCCAGTATATTCTGACCTTCTAAAAACCATTTTTAGTATTGCATTTCCCACTGAAATCTTTTAGATCATAGGGCAGTATGATTTTGATACCCACTGAACTGAAATCTTTAGATAGGTATCTAGCTCAGAAAACACTTTTTGCTTTGACTTCTTCTGTAGCCTTCTCCTCTCACATCAGCCCCCTCTGGCATTGCCCTTTGCTTGTTTAGGGCATGCACCTGTTCCATGCCCTTTATGGTAGTGTTTGACTTGGACTGATGACTCTTTTCTCCTTTATCTCTTCAGTTACAAGACCCTCTAACCCATACATTTATGTGTGACAGCTTTTATCTCCCAGAATCCCCAACATTTCGTTCCAGTTACATCACACTACCTATGACGAAATCCTAAAATTCTATTTTTAATACATGTCAGCTTTGTCTAGACAAATTCTGACTAGTTGTGTATAATAAAAATACATTGTTAGGATTGCATTAGAGGTGAATCTTTTTTTGTACAGTCCAGGAACCAGTGCCATCATTTAAAATGTAAATTTCAGTCCCATGTGAACCTGGCTTTTCAAGTCATGTGCTAGACGTGAGGGAAAAAAGCAAAGAGCAAAGTAATTAATAGCAGGGTCTCACATGCAATAGGGGATCGATTATTTATGCTGAATCTCCTGGTGATAAATTCTAAATCTGATATGTGTCTGTGAATTTACCCCATTACAGTTGGCAGTCTGCAACTTCTAGGGGCTGTGTGATATTACATAACATAGAGCCATGAATCAGACAAGCCTAAACATGAATCCAAACTCTCTACTAATTAACAGTAAAATTCTGGGCTCATCTTTGAATCAGTCAGAGCTTTATCTGCTTTCTCAAAATATCAAAGTAAAATGTATTCATGCTTGGTCAGGAGGCATCTCAATGTATGTTCCAGTGCTCTACAAGTACAGGGTTTATACATGTAAGGGTCACGTGGGCAGGTCTAAACCCTTGCTGTCTCAAGGTGACAAACTTAACATCGTCTTGGAAGGATTATTGGATGTTTTATACCATTGGAAGAGAAAATAAAAGAATCTTATAAAAATTGCCCATACATACATGTAAAAGATGAGGGTGCTTTCCATGTACTCTAAATGTTACTTAACAGCTGTTTTTTGTAAATACTGCTATCTAGACAAATGATACAAACTTCATTTTCAGGAATCATGTCCTTCAGAGAGCCATATTATTATATTATTTTTCTTCTTCTTCTTCTTCTTCTTCTTCTTCTTTTTTTTTTTTTTTTTTTTTTTTT
>CAUYPK010097623.1:0-18131 GCA_963574355.1 Loris lydekkerianus | reverse complement strand
AAACCTTTTCATAGAAATAGTCTCCTGTAGTTGTTGCTTTGATGCTTTGCAGCGCAGCAAGCTCTTCTGTGACTTCAAAATAGTCATTCGTCCCACGAATAAAAATTAGAAGTTGTGCAGAATCACGAACATCATTACTTTTGTTGAGTGCCAAGGAAAAATAGGAATTTTTTTTGCAGAGTTTTTGCAAATACTGATGCACATTCTCTCCCATTTCTTCAATCCTTCCTGTAATTGAGGGTCCTGAAAGACTCACTGTACTAAATAAATCGGCCTTTTCTGGACACATCTCTTTGGCAACAGAAAGAAGGCATTCTTTAACAAATTCTCCCTCCACGAATGGTCTACCAGTGCATGCTATTACCTTGGCAACTTGAAAACTTGCTCACAGTGATGAAGTATTTAGCTGGTTCTGCTTCACAAAAGTATTTTGCTGAGTTGTCAATATATATTTCAGTTTTAATATTTTATCTTTTCTCATTTCTCTGACCAAATAATCATATTTATCTTTATGTTTAATTTGATAGTGTCACCACAAATTGTACTCTTTGAACACAGACACTATATTCTGGCATATCAAACACACAGCTCTTTCCTTGTACTGCACAAAAAAGTAATCATAAGTCCACTGTTGTTTGAATATCCTACACTCTGAGTCAATTTTTCTCTTTCTTGATATCATTGTTTCCTAGGAATTCCAAATTGCTATTAGTAAAATACCAATATATATATACAGTGCTCTAAAAACAATATACCAGCAATAACTTTGCCCACACAGATACATATAGACTATGAGTCCACATCATTTCAGCCTCACCAGTGCCCATATGGTGGAACTCCACTTCTACCTCAGGCTCACACTGGTGCGGTGCAGGATCAGGCATGATTACAGAGCCGGTTCCTCCACCACCTTTCCAGTTCACACTACCCTGTGTGAATCACACTGCGATCTGTGAACTTGCACTCACCCATGCGATCAGATTCCACTGCAGGAAAAAGAAGGCACATATGCCTTTTTTCTTCCGAGTCTAATGGAAGTTCAGCCATATGCTTGTCTCTCGCACCACTCAGAGATCGTTAACTGGGGCTTACACAGCACACAACATACAACATCATACACAACTGAATAGCAATCAGAATATAAATGCACTTACCGTCAATTAAATTGGATTTCCTTCTCCTCAGCTGTCTGAAGAGCCGGATTAAGTTCCCATGGGGCCCTAGGCAGATTATCAGTTTGGGGCCCCCATGTGATAACACTGAGCACTGACCATTTGCATTAACACTGACCACTGACCATTTGCAGTAACACTGACTGCTGACAATTTGCATTAATACTGAGTGCTAACAATTTGCATTAACACTGAGTACTTACAATTATCATAACCACTGAGCACTGACTATTTGCATTACCTATGAGCTCTGACCATTTGCATTACCTCTGAGTACTGACAATTTGCATTAGCACTGAGTGCTGACTATTTGCATTATCACTGTGATGCACCCCACCCCCCAAGAAACCACCCTCAACCATCTAACCAACTTAAAAAAAAAAGCTCTCCTAACTTAAAAAAAAAAAGGCTTTTCTAACTTCAAAAAAAAAAAGGCACTCCCTATCTGCAAAAAAAAAAGACCTCCTAACTTCAGAAAAAAAGGCCCCCTTTAACCACAAAAAAGGCCCTACTAATGGCAAAAAAACAAAAATAATAATAATAAAAATAAATCCTAACTTGTTCTTACCTCAGTCCTTAGGCAGCAGCAGGCTCTGCACAGGCAACCTGGTGACTCCTCCGATTACACCAGAGACTGAGAGGAGGAGTCAAGAGACAGAGAGAAGGAGGGGAGTCGGAGAGTGCGGGCACATTGTACACATGCGCACTGTGGGCTGGGATGAGTGGGCTGCTAAGCAGGACAGCAAAAACACCGCCAGGAAGAGACAGAGAGAAGGAGTGGAGTCGGAGAGTTGGCACACATTCCACACATGTGCACTGCGGCCTGGGACGCAGGACAGGCAGGGCAGCAAAAACACCCAGCAGGCTGGGACGTGTCGGCTGCTAAGCAGGATAGGCAGCTGTGGCAAAAACACCTGGCGGGCTGGATAAATGTCCTCGGCAGGCCACAGGTGGCCCGTGGGCTGTAGTTTGAGGATCCCTGGTCTAAAGTGTCTGAAACATGATGGGTACTCATGAAATATTTGTTGAATGAATGAGATACTATATACTAGGCACTTCACAGATATTTCTGAGCTCTTATTAAATGCTTGGAAGTAGGCACTATCAAGCCCATTTTATGAATGATGAAACTAAGGCTCAGAAAGAGTAAGTAACTTGTTCCTGATGACAGAGCCAGGCAGGAAAGGGAAGATATAGGTCTTGAAACCAGGTCTCTCCAACATGAACGCACAGACCCTTCCTCTATTCTCACTGGTTTCTACGCTTCTGGCCATTTTTATATCCTTCTAGTACAAAAAACAAAAAATCGGTAAATTGGGACACCAGGCAGGCAGTGTCTCTGGATAAAAAACAGACTCATAGAAACCAGAATGAAACCTTTGGGAATAGAAGACCCAATTCACTGCCTGGGAAATGTCATGTTTTACAGACTTGCAAGCAGTTGGGGTTATTGTCTTAGATCTCAAGTTCTAGCCACTTTTTCTTTAAAATCTATTATTTGAATGTTAATCAGTTTGATTTAAGCATTCCACATTATATATCAATTTTTTTTGCAGAGTTTTGCAAATGCTGATGCACATTCTCTCCCATTTCTTCAATCCTTCCTGTAATTGAGGGTCCTGAAAGACTCACTGTACTAAATAAATCGGCCTTCTCACATTATACCCCATAAATGTAGTTATGATTTTAATTAAAAATAAAATAAAATAAAATAAAAATAAAGTCTACTATTTGAGTGAATTAAGACCCCCCCTGCTCCCAAAGAGATGATTTTTATAAAAATATTCTTTCCTCTGTTTAACTCAAACTAACAGCATAAATGTTAAAAATAAAGCTACTTTGATATTTTATAAAGGATAAGGCCAAATAACAATGGATGTGGAAATCTATCATGGTCTCTCTGGAACTATATAAAATATCCTATATATAGAAAAACATCTTGGGTAAATCTGTTAAGCCAATATTGGCTTAATTCTAAATTACACCTAATTTGAAACAACTGCTTTTTCCTCACCCAACTGGCTATCCTATTGTTCTTTAAGAAAAGCAACAGAAAGTCCAAATTCAAAGTCAAGTCTTCCCCCCAGGAAAGCTATGTTTCATATTAACTAGGCTCTACTGGAAACCTCTTGTGGTATGGATTGGGGTCTCCATGTTTACCCCAGAGTGGAAAGATAATCTGTGGTTAGGCAAGGTCCTTAAAAACTTGAAATGTTCTCCGTCAAATGTGAGGAGAATAATTAACTTTGAAAGGATCAACCTTTGCGGCAATCTAGGCAGACATCAGAATTCTCAAAAGCCAAGACTTTGTGTTCTGCTGCATTCACATCCTGCTCAGAGCCCAGAATGGACCCTACATTTATTGAGGTGCAACCTTCCATTGCACAGGTACACCACACCTGTTTTTCTGATGGTGGACATTTGGGTTGCTTCTGGTTTTGAGTCACTGTAAGTGAAAGTGGTAGCCACCAGCCAGGGACTGGAGGAGGGCGGAGCAGTGGCAGGGCTGTGGACTGAATCGTTTTGCCCCCAAATTTGCATGCTGAAGCCATGACCTCCAGGGTGACTGTATTTGGACATGTGGCCTTTATGGACGTAATTAATGTTAAATGCTGTTGTAAGGTTGGGGCCCTGATCTGCTAGGATTAGTGTCTTTTTAAGAACAGATACTGGAGAGCTTGCTATTTCTCTCCACATGTGCAAAGCAGAGGCCAGGAGACCGTACAAACACAAGGAAGCCCCGTGCAAGAAAGGGCCCGCCCCAGAGCCCGGCCACCCCCCCTGCTAGACAGGAGGAGGGGCCTCCCTAGGGCCCAGCAACCCCCAAGATAGGAGGGCCCTCCCAGAGCCCAGCCACCCCCCCCCAAGACAAGAGGAGGGCCCTCCCAGAGCCCAGCCACACACACCCCCCCCCCCGCAAGACAAGAGGAGGGCCCTCCCCAGAGCCCAGCCACCCCCCCTGCAAGACAGGAGGAGGGTCCTCCCCAGAGCCCAGCCACCCCCAAGATAGGAGGGACCTCCCCAGAGCCCAGCCACCCCCCCTGCAAGACAGGAGGAGGACCCTCCCTAGGGCCCAGCCCCCAGCACCCTGATCTTGGATGTCCAGCCTCTGGAACCCTAAGAAATCAATGTCTGTTGTTCAAACCACCCCGTCCACAGACTTGCCCGTGAGCCAGTTATTGACCAGAAAGAGACATGTAGGGACTTTTCACATAAGGGTGATGGAAATATTCTGTATCTTGATCTGAGTTACAATTATACGAGCAGTTACTAGGCAAACAAATCCATCAAACTGTCCTTTTGGTATTTGTACATTTTCATGTATGTTAATGGACTTCTTACCGCCATTCTTCCCAAGGTGATCTGTGTTTCAAGAGATGACAATCTAGTCTGCCTTTGAGCAAGCCTGATAGAAAATAAATTAACATATATTATTTATGCCATGTATACGTTGAAGCGATCAAAGAACTGCCAAACTCAGACCTGGCTTCAGACTCGTCCTCGGCCGACCTGGGGGCCAGGCCGTCTCCCTCCCGCTGCGGAGCTGCGGGATCAGCGGGAAGGACACCCCGGAGCGGCGGGGACGGGGTCAGAGGGCAACGCTGGGGCGCGAAGGCTGAGTCACTGTCTCCGAAGCGACTCGGCCCGCCCATACCGCTGCTCACACTTTGAGAGAAGGGAGGACCCGGCAGGACGAGCACAGGGCAGGCCGAGGGCCGTGGCTGCACCAGCGACAAGGCCGGCAGGAAGTGGCGGCCACGCCCCTGCGCGCAGCGCCAGGCCTGGCGACCCGGGGCGCTAGCTGCAGAGAGCCTTCCGCAGATGTTACATAAACAAAACCTCCATTGACTCCAGCTCTGGGCCTGGCTCAAAATAGCCCCACCCACGGGCGGCTTTACCCTCCCCGTGAGCAGATGCCCTGCTGTCCCTCCTGTCCCCGTGTGCGCCAGCTGCTCCCTTACCTCGCTGGAAAGCGCAGACTTCACTCTCCAGTACCCAGGAGGAAAAGCAGGCCTCATTGCTTCGCTTCCCCTGGCAGGGGAGACACAAGGCGTCCCTCCAAGAATTTCGATGGCTCCTGGCCAAGGGCCACTGCTCCTGTCACCAGGGAGATGGAGGCTGGGCCAGAGAGCGTCTCCCTGGTCCACGAGGGGCCACCACCCAGGGCCTTACCACTCAACGGGGGCCCTGGAAACTATTAGCATCTTTACCCCCAGGGGCCTGTACTCCAGGATCTTAACTCATGAAAATAACAGAAACATTTGTAATTAAAAAATATTTATGTCGAACACTATGTGCCTGATACTATGCTAATCATTTCTGTATGTTCCATTTTATGTAATTCTCATTCAACAATCCCATGAGATTGGTACAATTGTTATCTCCAGATAACACAAGAGTGAACTGCAGTTTAGAAAAATTATAGTCCCTGACAAAGGCGTGAGTCAGTGGGACCAGGTTCTGTGTCTTAACCACTGTGTCCATGTCCTAGAAATGAGGGGGGGTCACACCGACTGGCAGCTTCTCCTTTCCAGGATCTGGCTTCTGCTTAGAGGCCAAGCTATTGTATCTATTATCAATGTCATTAAATGTGTTATCAATCAATTAACTAACCAGTATTTATTGTTGAGTAAGTTTTCTAGGCAAGAGGCTATGTGAATCTCTACCAGGCAAAGAAAAAAAAATGCATGATGTTATACTGCATTAATATTTAGCTTAAGGAGTATATTTTATCAACAGTTGCACTTTGGTTGAGAGAGAGGTTCATGTGTCCCCTAATCAGGTCTGGAAGGAGACCTGTTGCTAGAAACTCTACTGACCCAGAGGAAGGGGGATGGGAAGGAACAAGGGGATGCCTGAGAAAGGTCCAGCGGCTGGTGGGGGCAGAACCAGGATGTGGCAATCCAGCTGGGGGCTGAGGTGCCCGAGAAACCCTGGCATACTGAGGAACTCAGCTCACAGCTGGATTCTCTTCCTTCTAGGTCAGTGTTTTTCAACCTTTTTGATCTCATGGCACACTTGAACCCATAGTTAAACTTCCAAGGCACGTTTAAATTATGTTGATAAAAAAAAAAAGAGTAAAAAAAAGAATATGCTTTTTGTGCTTTGACCTCTTTTGAAAATAATTTAATGAATAATTTTTTTTTTTTTTTTTGAGACAGTTTCACTATGTCACCCTTAGTAGAGTGCTGTAGAATCCCAGCTCACAGCAACCTCAAATTCTTGGGCTTAAGCGATTCTCTTGCCTCAGACTCCCAAGCAGCGGGGACTATAGGCGCCAGCCACAACCCCCAGCTATTTTTTTGTTGCAATTGTCATTGTTGTTTAGCGGGCCCAAGCGGGTTTCGAACCCTCCAGTCTAGGTGTATGTGGCCAGTGCCCTAACCATCGAGCTATGGGTGTTGAGCCTTAGTTAACGATTTTTAAAAACTTTTGCAGCACACCTAAGACCCTCTCATGGCACACCAGTGTGTTGTGACAGACAGGTTGAAAATCCCTCCCTTTTCCCCTCCCCCTTCCCTTCCTCCTGGGAGGCCTCTCAGTCCACCTCCCCAGGGCTGAGGCAGCTTTCCACTTAAACCAAGTTCAAAGCCTTAGTTTGTCTATAGAAAAAAAGCCCTACTTCTGTGAGTTCCCCTGATTTTAGTCTTCATTTATTTGTTTTGCTTATTCATCCATCCATTTTTTCATTCTAGAAACATTTCTTACGCACCCACTATGTACTAACACTAGTCACTGGGGGGACAGGGATGAATTTTAAAGTAATGTTATTCATGGTTCCGACAATTAAGTCCATGAACTCATCCTAGAAAAAGTGCTGCATACCTCACTGCTGAAGATCACTACGGTCACCCTTGCCCCCTTCCCCTTGGGAAGCTGTGCACTGACACCAGCACCTAGTCCATCATTCAGAGCACTTTTTCCTTTTTTTTTGCAGTTTTTGGCCAGGGCTGGGTTTGAACCTGCCACCTCCGGTATATGGGGTCGGTGCCCTACTCCTTTGAGCCACAGGCGCCGCCCTCAGAGCACTTTTTCAAGGATGTGTTCACAAACTTAACTATCAGACCTCTTTTTCCAGAAAAAGAGTTCCAAAATTGCTTTGATGGGTGGACTAGGCACTGGCATCTGTGCACAGCTTCCCTAGGGGAGCACCTCAAAGTGACTGCGGTGATCTTCAGCAATGAGGTACACAGCACTTTCTCTAGGATGAGTTTGAAAACTTAATTGTCAAGCCACATGTGGTTCTCACCTTCTAGGAGTTCACTCTTTAATGGAGGAGAGAGGAAAGAAAAACAGCTAAGGTGCGGAATGGGCAGCAATGGGTGTGACTGCTGGCTCTCTGGCCTGGTCTGCCCGCTGGGAAGCAGGAGGGAGCGTGGATACCGATGCCCTGAGGCCCCAGTGCAGGGGAAGCAGGAGGGAGCGTGGATACCCAGGCCCCAGCCCCAGTGCAGGGGGAGCAGGAGGGAGCATGGATACCCAGGCCCCAGCCCCAGTGCAGGGGGAGCAGGAGGGAGCGTGGATACCATTGCCCTGAGGCCCCAGTGCAGGGGAAGCAGGGAGGGAGCGTGGATACCCAGGCCCCAGCCCCAGTGCAGGGGAAGCAGGGAGGGAGCGTGGATACCCAGGCCCCAGCCCCAGTGCAGGGGAAGCAGGGAGGGAGCGTGGATACCCAGGCCTCAGCCCCAGTGCAGGGGAAGCAGGGGGGAGCGTGGATACCGATGCCCTGAGGCCCCAGTGCAGGGGATGCAGGAGGGTGCGTGGATACTGAGGCCCCAGGCCCCAGTGCAGGGGATGCAGGAGGGAGTGTGGATACCCAGGTCCCAGCCCCAGTGCAGGGGAAGCAGCAGGGTGCGTGGATACCGAGGCCCGAGGCCCCAGGAGGCTGTTGCAGGATGCTCACTTCCTTCTCCTGTCTCTCCTTCCATGTGGTGAGCCCTCCCTCGTACCACTCCTGGCCTCCTGCCACCCCTTACTCATCTCCCTGAGGCAGGATGGATGACTTATCTGATTGGAGAGTTCATGCAGGAAGGGAAGGGGGACAGGGTGATGCATCTCCCTCCCTTCTTCTGCTCTGTGCCATCAGTTTCACGGAGGCTAAATGTTTCAGGAAGGTGCTGCCTGTAGCATGAGTGAGTCCAGCGGATGAAAGGACAGTGTGGCTAGTCTATATAAAGCTGCATTCTCTCACCCGGCTCTCCTCAGGATGGCCTAGTTGGTTTCCATGTGCCTGATTCCCAGGGTGTCAGGAAAGAAAGGTGTTATTTATTGGACTCCCTTGAACCCCAGCCTAGATGACACATGTGTGTATGACGGGGTCCACTCACCACTGCAGTTCAACGGGGAGTCATCTGCACCCCACATGCTGAGATCTATGGAGAGTGGAGGCCCATTTTTAGGGATTTCCCTGCCTGTGGGGGTGTCCAACCTTTGGTCCTGAGAGCCACATGCAGATGAGGGCTACTTTTATTATCTGTGATGTTGGATATTGTGAAAATTATGTATGGACCTCTTCTTCTTCTTCTTTTTTTTTTTTTCTCACCAGTTTTTATTGGTGTTTTTGTATTTAATGTGTGGCCCAAGACAACTGTTACTCTTCCAATGAGCAGCAGAAAAGAAAACAGGTTGCATATCCCTTCCTGCTCCTCTCCTTCTGATTCAGCTCTGCAGGAGAAGAGGAAGAGGAGCATGTGGACTGAAAGAGGCCAGTTGGGATGGTTGTTTTTTAAGTCTGTGGCAGTTCTACAAAAGGTCACGAACCGCCTTTGGTCCGAGGCTGGAACTCCCACTGATGTCCCAGATGACGCTCGGGATAGCTGCCTGCTTTTCCTTCAGACTGTCTATTTTGGAAGGGCCCCATCTGTAAATGTGTTCTGGCTTGCCTTTCTGGAACACCTTTGCCCTCTTGTTTCTCGTGCTTTTTGCCTTCCCACAGAGCTGAACTTGGGTTTTTCCCTAGAAGAATATGCTGTAACCATATTATCAAGAACCTGTTAGAAGGCAGGTCAGGATGACAGATTACTGAGATGGAAATAGGGAACTAAGGTTGGAGACCACCCAAAAAAGATTGGCAAAGCCCCACAGGGTTCCACTTAAACTCACCTTGGTAGTCTCACATCAGAAAATTCTGTTTTCTCACTAATTCTATCAGCTGGTTCCTCAATTGGTAACCTGGTTGGTTCTTTTCTCCAGCAGTTTTATAGTATCCCAGTAGAGGGAGCTGTATTAAATGTTCTCCTAAAGGGTAAAATATCATCAGCCAAGCAGGTGGCTTGTGTATACTTTGGAAGCTCTATCTATTAAAGAGCTGGTTGGTTGCCTATTCAAAACCTCTGAACCAGAGCTAAGCTTTTGCAAGGTGGTACTGTAGGTTTTGTGGGCTGCCTGGGATTATTCAGTACATCTTGCTGCCATCAGCAGAGCTTGGTTTTGGCTTCACATGGCAGTTACCATAGTCAGAAGGGCTTGTGGATTCCTTTGTCCGGCCCTGGCTCCAGCAGGGTGAGGGAGGCGGCCACTCCACTGATCTTGCACTTACAGCCAGGCAGGCAGGGCAGTCTAGGCTCACGGTCTCTGGAGATAGACCCTGTGTCAGAGAAACCTACAAGGGAGGGGGCTTATAAGTGACAGGCTTCCAGGGCACTGGTCAGGAAGGAGATACAGGAAAAGGAGAGTCTTGTGCAGATGTTCGTGTTCACATGGCCTATCTACCTCCCTGAGTGGCCTTGGCCTGGGCTAAGTTCAAATCCCGGGCAGCCCTTGGTAAGGTAAAGACTTTTATTGAAAAGACTTCTGTGGCCAGGGCAAGTATGAAATGTGGAAAATGTTAAGCAAAAGCAGTAGGTAGTGTGTGTGTATGTGTAGGTGTGAGTTTCTGCACCCACACTTTTGTGTGTGTGTGTGTCTGAGAATAGAAGATACCAAAAGTTGCTGTGGGCAATACCTATGGCAGGGACGAGAAAGCAAAACTAGCATCTTTGATGACTCAGGGGCTTCCAAGGGGTTAAAAATACATACACACCTGTTGGGGAGTGTGAAGAAGGGGGGTACATGAGGAGACTACCACGTGCATTAGTTTACAAGGGACGTCATGACAAAATGCCATACACTGGGTGGCTAAAACAATAGACATATTTTCTTTATGTTTAGAAGGCTGCAATTCAAGACTAAAGCACAGTTGGTTTCTCCCAAGGCCTCTCTGCTTGACTTGTATAGGGCTGCCCTGTGTACACACCAGCCCCTGTCTCTGCTTGGCTTGTATATGGCTGTCCCTGTGTGCTCACCAGCCCCTGTCTCTGCTTGGCTTGTATGTGGCTGCCCTGTGCGTACACCACCCTCTGTCTCTGCTTGACTTGTATATGGCTGTCCCTGTGTGCACATTGGCCCCTGTGTTTGACTTGTATGTGGCTGTCCCTGTGTGCACATTGGCCCCTGTCTATTCTTGGCTTGTATGTGGCTGTCCCTGTGTGCACATTGGCCCCTGTCTGTTCTTGGCTTGTATGTGGCTGTCCCTGTGTGCACATTGGCCCCTGTCTGTTCTTGGCTTGTGTGTGGCTGTCCCTGTGTGCACATTGGCCCCTGTCTGTGTTTGACTTGTATGTGGCTGTCCCTGTTACACACCGGCCCCCAGTGTCTTTCTCCTCTTATAAGGAGAGTGATCATAGTGGATTAAGGCCTCGCCCCAATTACCTCATGTTAACTTTTACCTCCTTAAAAGCCTTTTTCTCCAAATAATGGTCATGTTCAGAGGTACTGGGGGTTGAGACTTTAACACTCAAATTTTGTGGGGTACAGATTCTGCCCATAACACCCTGTATGTCAATGAGGATAACAAATTGTTCCTGATTACAGTAAGTAATGCTAGTTGTTGTAACTGAAAAATTCTGAAGTCCTAGGGTTTAACACAATAAAAAGTTTCTTTCTACTCACGTCAGAGTTTATTTCCATCAGCTGGAGGCTGTGGAATGGCTGTACACAGTGCAGTTGTTTGGGGACCTAGCTGCTGTTTTCAGCACATCCTGTATCCAAGGACACCTTGGAAGGGCAAGTCAGGAGGAAAGTGTGGAGAAAGCACACAACTCTCAATGTCCTTGATGCAGAAGTGACACATTATTTCCACTTGCATTGCTTCATCAAGAGCTGTTCTTGTGAACAGGTGATAGAAAAGATCTCGGAAATACAGTTTGTGCCCAAGCCCAGGAAGAGTGCACACAGGGGCAGGCACATACAAGCCAAGCAGAGATAGGGGCTGGTGTGCACACAGGGACGGCCATATACAAGAATGAAGTAAGCTTGGCCAGTTTCAGGTCTAAAGATGGGCCAATTGTTCTGGGGAAACAGTCACTAGAGGGTCAAGTGACCATGCTTTAAGGGCATTAAGGGACTTTTCAAGGTTTCCAAAGTCATGATGAACTTGGTCTTGAGTAGAACTCCCCAACTTCTTTTGTGTCGTGTACACACAGAAAAGGATGACTCTTGCTCTGGGTATCCAGACTCTATGGATGAAGCTATTCAAGGCAATACCAGTGTCAGAAGGCTCCATCCACTGCAGGTGGCCACCTGCCCCCAGGAAGGTTGAAGTTCATACGCTGGGAGACTGTTTGCAACATACTTAAGTGCTGTAGCCTGCAGATGAGAATGTTGCAAAGAACAAAGCAAATGGCATGTGGATCAGATGTGCGTTCTCTGAAGACCAAGCCTGCTGCAGTCGGCATGGGACAAGACAGACAGGAAAGCTGGGTGATGTAAAATCCAGGGCAGGTAGGACTCTCCTGTAACTGAGGACCATGTGAGATGAGAAAGCATTGGTACCACAGACTTTTCCTTCATCTAGAGTTCACGGTCAGTGTGGGAGGGTCTCTCTGGTATGTAGGACTAGTGAGTTGGACCATCAGTTACCTTATGTTTGTAGCAACTCTTCCCTGATCTCCTCAGTAATTAACTGGAAGAGAATTAAAAAAGAAACCCAGATGTGGCCATTAATAGTCATCAGAAGACACAGCAAAAGAAAACAGAATATAGGATCTTGAACATTTTAACATAGATTCAAGATTTTAGAAATGTATACATGCTATTTTTGGTTTGGTTTAAATCGTGTCCACTTTGAACTAACAAATATTTAGCCTCGTTTATAAACACTCTCAGCTAATGCTTACAAATTATAGGAAAATGCAGTTAGATCACAGTGAGGCAGGGAGGCTGAAAGTCCATTAAAAAGCTCCTGTTCTTTTAACAAACACCCCACAGAAGGAAATCAATTTGCTTCCCCATAATTATAGTGCCATCAGAGTATCTTTGCAATGTTCTTAACCCTGGGCATCTTAAATGACAAATGCCAGATAGCACATAAACTGACTTACAGCACACTTTAAGATCAAATGATGTTTCTGCTTGAAAATCAGCTCTTTCACAGAAATTATTCCTGCTTTCCATGAAGTTATAAAAAATAAATTGGAGAAAACTTTTATAATGATTTTAAAAGCAAACAAATAACTTTCAGGATAATATCCAATTCCTTTGTCATTTCCTTTTTCCATTTTCATCAAAAACGGGAATGCTTAACCACACAGGAAGAAGTTGGTGGGTTTGGAAAGTTGCTGAATTCTCTTGTTGAATCAATCCCTATTAAACACAAGTTGTTGTTTCATTAGCAAGTGGAGGAGACACTGAGGTAATACGGAGGAGAAGCTGGTTGCCTGTGGCCTAGTGAGCCTTGAACAACTGAATGTTTCAGAGGGACAAGAGAGGGGAGAAGGATTTTCTGGGATTGGGAAGGAACAAACCATTTGCGTATCAAATCCCTGCTACCCAAAAATCAAGCATTCGGCCTCAGAAGATTAATTGTTCCTTGAATCTGTGCATCACTAGGGTGCATGAGATGATTTTAGATAGTGTAAAGATGAACAACTTCATTTTTAAAAAAATGTATTTAAATTAATGTTTGTTAACAAAACTATGTCCAATGCGATGAAACCAGGATCTCATAAGTAATATTGCCTAGAATGGAGTAAAGATTTAAATTATAAAGAGAGGCAATGAAAAACATAAGTACATTGGTCTTCATTATTCATAGATTCTGCATTTGTGAATTTGCCCACTTGCTAAAATGAATTTGTAACTCTAAAAATCAATACTTGTCTTGCTTTTGCTATAATTCAAAGACATTCAAGGCTGCAAAAAATGTGTTCCCCATCACACCCAGCCCCCGCTGAGTCCCAGGAGGCAATGCTTTACCTGCTTTCTTCAGCGCTCATGAACAGGGGTCTAATAACATGTGGTCTATTCAATGCCACGTATATTTGCATTTCTGTGCTTTTTGTTGGCAATTTTTCTGTTTAAAATGGCCCCCAAGTGTAGTGCTGTCTCGTTCTCTGAGGCTAAAGAAGGCTGTGACGTGCCCTGCAGAGAATGGAGAACGTGACCTGTGTTAGGTGCACTTCCTTTGGGCGTAGGAGTTATGTTGCTGCAGGCTGTGAGTTCAATGTTAAGGGTCAACAGTTTGTATTTAAAAGGTGCCTTTAAACAGAAACACTTAAAATAAGGGTGTGTATTGGTTGATGGATGAAAACGCTGTGCCCAAAAACTCCAGGAACCTGACTGCTCAGGATTTGCTGATTCAGTGTTTGCAGAGATGTTAGAAAACATAACTAGTGTGAATAATGAAAACTGGCTACGGGCCACACGCCTGTAGCACAGTGGTTACGGTGCCGGCCACATACACTGGGGCCGGTGGGTTCAAACCCAGCCCAGGCCAGCTAAACAACAATGACAACTGCAACAACAACAACAACAACAACAAAAATAGCCAGAAGTTGTGGCGGGTGCCTGTAGTCCCAGCTACTTGGGAGGCTGAGGCAAAAGAATCTTGCTTAAGCCCAAGAGTTAAGAGGTTGCTGTGAGCTGTGATGCCACAGTACTTTACCGAGGGTGACATAGCAATACTCTGTCTCAAAAAAAAGAAAAGAAAATTGGCCGTGAACAGAAGCAGAGTGGTGGTGGACAGGTCACTGGCGTCCCTCTGAGGAAGGCCTTGCTGTGGGGATGCAGCCAGCAGATGAGCCTCCGCTGGCAGCTCCACCAGGATCCACCTCAGCCACAGAGACCCACCCTGCCCAAGGTCATGCCCGTTTCTGGTTTTGGATCTTCTAAGGGGTCCAGATTCCTCCTCTTGTTCTCAGCCCCCCCATCCAGGTGTCACTCTGGCCGAGGCCTTGTCCAGCCTGCATTGAGGTTCAGCCCCTCCTTCTGCCCAGCCCACCTTTCCCCCATTCTTCCTGGCGTGCTGACCGCCAATCCACATCTTACATCCCAAACTTCATTTCAGATTCAGCTTCCGAAGAAGCCAGCCTGCCATGGGTGTTCACCAGTGTGGCAAAATACAGAGGAACACTTGGCTGAGCCCTGCCTTCCGCAGGAATCAGCCATTTGCCCTCATTCTCCCAGTTCTGGACTCTTGGCCTGCATCCAGACTCAGCTCCCTACCCCACCCAGGGCCACTGTTAGGTTGTGATGTCTGGGTCCTGCTGAAGGACGTCTCTGGGGAGACAGACTGAAATCCATCTCACTCTCCGGTCAAAATCACGGGTCTTGGTGAGGGGATGCATTGCCTCTGGGAAAGAGGCCAGCTGGCTCCCAGGTGCTGCACGGCTCACTGTGGTCACCGTGGTGTCCCCCTCTCATCCCCATGTGGCCTGGGTACCCACAGGCCTTCGCCTCGCTGCTGGTCTTAGCATGGCCCCCTGTTTGGGCTCCTCACTGGCCCTCCCATGCCTTCCTCCTTCCTCTGAGAAGAGGAGAGCAAAGGGGCCGAAGACAAAAACATGTCAATTTCTAAGCCCTGTGGAGGATTTTCCCCTTCAGATTCAGTGCTGGTTCCAGAAAGCACCTATGGGAGAGAGCTGGCATCTCTGCCGCCCCTGCTCAGGCCTCTCTGAATCATACGTGTACTCTGCAAGCTAAAATAAACCCCGCGAGCCTTCCACTGGGAGTGCTTCCAAATATCTGGGAGGGACTTGTAAAAATAACAGCTAATGCTTAGTCGTACTTACTACTTGTCAAACACTCTGCTAAGTGCTTTATATATTTTGGAGCTATATTTTTTATTTCTATAACATTTAAAGGAAACCCAGAAAAGTTATTATTAAATGAAATTTAAGAAAATTTTGCATAGAAATTTAGTTTAGTCCTCCTAACACTCTTAAGGGGTTGGTATTAGTGTTTCCTTTTAATAAATGAGGAAACAGGCTTAGAGAGGTAAAGTGATTTGCCCCACACCGAGGACTCAGCAGACCATAGTGAAGTGTCAGAGAGGACTTGGGCTAAGCCTGAAACAAAGGCTCCTGCAAGGACGGTGAGAGCCAGGCCGGTGGACAGGCCTCCCTCTGGAGTGAGGGGAGAGTGATACTCCCTTCCCCCCTTTAAAGGACTCAACTCAAGCCCCAAATAGAACCAGCTGAAGATCTGAGCATTTGAGGTTGGTTGGGTTCATTTTAACCATGTGACTAATAATTTATCATCATTTAAAGACTATTTCCTCTGCACCTGCATCCAAAATGCATCCAGGGTCCAGTTTCAAGGAAGAATTACTCAGATCCTCTGTCTTGCTCCTTCTCAGCCCACATATCCCCTTCCAACCTTGTCACGGTGCATGGAGACCGTGGCCTCCTGGGGCTGGGAGCCTGGGAGGTTTTAAGACTGGAGAGAGAAGTGAGGCTGGTCACTCCCCGACCATTTGGATTCTGGAAATGTCAAGGTAAAGCAAGTGTTTGAAATGAGACTAAGGAATGAACTGTGAATTTTAGCTGCAATTTATGTCATTTCATCTGGGAGGAAAAAAAGCCCATAGCTTCTGATGGAGCTCTGCTTGGGTGCTATGTCTATCCTGGAGGTCTTCAGAAACACACTCTCACGCCCAGGACTTTGCTATGGCTGTACAGTGATGAGCAAGATGACTTTTTACTTTTTTAAATCAAATGCTGTCTGGAAAGTATTCAGCCATGCAACATGAAAAATAAAAACATATCTGGCTGGATACTTTCCGGACAGCCCTCTTGAATTTCTCCATTGTTTGTCAAGAGGACCAGTTTCTGCGAGTAAACTGGTTTATTTGTATTACTATGTTAATAAACTGATTTGTTAGCCCGTTCATTACAGACCAAAATGGGAGTGTCACCAGAGATTAAAGCAGATACCCCACGGTTGCTATTTGTGCTTCTGGTATGTCGGGGGCTACAGCTCTGAGGTCATTCTCCTTAAAGATCCTGGGGTTCCTGGGGCCTTACATTTCTAGCCACCACTGATACTCCTTCAACTCCACAACTCTGCAGTGCCACATTTCATAGACCCATCCAGCCCCTAAGGAATTGAAGTACACTTCTTTTTATTTTTGGAGACAGAGTCTCACTCTGTCACCCTGGGTGTCATAACTCACAGCAACCTCACCCTGTTGGGCTCAAGTGATCTTCTTGCCTAAGCCTCCCAAGTAGCTGGGACTATAGGCGCCCAGCACCACGCTGGGCTACACTTTCTATTTTTAGTAGAGACAGGGTCTCACTCTTGCTTGAGCTGGTCTCAAATTCCTAAACTCAGGTAATCCATTCAACTCAGCCTCCCGGAGTGTTGGGATTACAGGTGTGAGCCACCACACCCAACCAGGAATACACTTTTTCCTGTTAAAAAGAAGACAATTAGAAAAGACAGAAAATGGCTCGGCACCTGTAGCTCAGCGGCTAGAGTACCAGCCACATACACCAGAGCTGGCGGGTTCGAATCCGGCCTGGGCCTGCCAAACAATGACAACTACAACTTCCCCCCCCCCAAAAAAAAAAAAAAAAAAAAAGCCGGGCGTTGTGGTGGGCGCCTGTAAGTTCCAGTTACTCAGGAGGCTGATACAGGAGCTGGAGGTTGCTGTGAGCTGTGACGCCACAGCACTCTACCCAGGGCAATAGCTTGAGGTTCTATCTAAAAAAAGAAGAAGAAGAAAAGAAAATAGAAAAGAAAGAAAAGAAGCAAAGAAAAGGCAACAAAATTCATCTCTAAAATTCTGACAGAGGAGCCTGCATGTTAACATTACAGAATCACAGGCTTTGGAGTCAAACAAATCTGGATTGAAATCACTCATTAGCTGTGTGATCTTGGACAAGTTACTTGACTTCTTTATAAGCTTCCGTCCTCATCTATGAAAGGGATACAGTCACAGAGGCCTCATTCTGCCGCGGAGGTGAGACAGTGCACGTACAGCACTCACCACAGAGAGGCCTCAGAACGTGACAGTCAGTGCTGCTAGAAGAGAAAGTCAACGTATCACCCAACTCTGCCATCTGGAATCGTAAAAGCACTGTTAAAGTTAGAGAAGCCAGACATAAAGGCCACGTGTTACATAATTTCATTTATATAAAACGTCAAGAGCAGGCAAATCTCCAGAGGGAGAAAGTAGGTTAGAGAGGCCTCGGGCTAGAGGGTGGGAGGAGTGGGCAGTCACTGCTAGTGGGGACAGTGTTTCTTTTAGTGGCAATAAAAGTATTCTAGAAATTGTAGTGATGGTTGGACAAATTTATGAATATACTAAAGAAAGCACTATACTTTACACTTCCAAAGGATGAGTTTTATGTACATGAATGCTAAAATGTTAATTTTTTTTTTTTAAAGAATGATTTGAAAGCCCTAAATTAGTTTCATAGTAGGGGTGAGTACATTGGATACTTTTTCTTCCATTCTTGGGATACTTTACTAAGAAGAATATGTTCCAGCTCCACCCATGTAAACACAAAGGAGGTAAAGTCTCCATTTTTCTTTAAGGCTGCATAATATTCCATGGTATACATATACCACAATTTATTAATCCATTCGTGGATCGATGGGCACTTGGGTTTTTTCCATGACTTAGCAATTGTGAATAGGGCTGCAAAAATTATTCTGGTACAAATATCTTTGTTGTGATATGATTTTTGGCCTTCTGGG
>CAUYPK010097622.1:0-15631 GCA_963574355.1 Loris lydekkerianus | reverse complement strand
GATCACATCACACATCAGCATATATGATGTCAACAATGGCACAATACATCAGGATTACATCACACACCAGTATATATGATGTCAACAGTGGCACAATACATAGGATTACATCGCACATCAGCATATATGATGTCAACGATGGCACGATACACACTCAGGATTACATCACACATCAGCATATATGATGTCAACGATGGCACAAATACACAGGATCACATCACACATCAGCATATATGATGTCAACAATGGCACAAAACACACTCAGGATTACTTCACAGATCAGCATATATGATGTCAACAATGGCACAATACGCAGGATCGCATCACACATCAGCATATATGATGTCAACAACGGCACAAAACACACTCAGGATTACTTCACAGGTCAGCATATATGATGTCAACAATGGCACAATACACAGGATTGCATCACACATCAGCATATATGATGTCAACGATGGCACAATACATCAGGATCACATCACACATCAGCATATATGATGTCAACAATGGCACAAAACACACTCAGGATTACTTCACAGATCAGCATATATGATGTCAACAATGGCACAATACGCAGGATTGCATCACACATCAGCATATATGATGTCAACAATGGCACAATACATCTTGATTACATCACACATCAGTATATATGATGTCAACAGTGGCACAGTACACAGGATTACATCACACATCAGCATATATGATGTCAACGATGGCATGATACACACTCAGGATTACATCACACATCAGCATATATGATGTCAATGATGGCACAATACACAGGATCACATCACACATCAGCATATATGATGTCAACAATGGCACAAAACACTCAGGATTACTTCACAGATCAGCATATATGATGTCAACAATGGCACAATACACAGGATTGCATCACACATCAGCATATATGATGTCAACGATGGCACAATACACATTCAGGATCACATCACACATCAGCATATATGATGTCAACAATGGCACAACAGATGTTAAACACAGCATGAGATTCAAAAGAAGAGTGGCATACATCCCAAAATTGGGTACCAAATGTCACTCAATAGCCAACAAATATCTCATGCCTCTAGGTATTCAGTTCAACCCTACGAAACCATTAACGCTCAACCATTTTTTTACTACAAAAATGGCAATCTTGTGCCTTTCACCCTTGCCAGGCCTGAGGATGCATCAAGTAAAGAAGTATTAGATCTAATGGGAGAGTTGGAGATGCAACCCCAGCCCCTATAAAATACAAAGGGGGGGTTCTTCATAGGTGATCATTGGACCCAAGCTTGTGGGGTCAGGAAAGGTCACCTAAAAGAGGAAATGCTTCAGTTGAGTTATCAGAAGGAACAGCTTTAATACTGCAGATTTCCTAAACCTCTGAGAAGTGTGTTTCTAAAGTGGGCGTCTGCACTTCCCCTGTGCTCACCCAACACATGTGTCTAGAAAGCCGGCTATTTTATATTAATTACTAATAATTCCCTTAGCAGACTTAATGTTGAGTAGCTACACAGAAACATGCAATCCATGCTTCCATCATCACCCCATCAATCAAGGTAAGAATTATTATCCTTCCTTTTACTAAAGAAGAGACCAGCTCGGGAACCCAGGATGACGTAGCCATTTGGTAGCAGAGCCTGGTAAAAATCATGGTAGGAAATCAGAAGGAAACAACAGCATAGAATGATCCCTATACAATCAATGACCTGAATTCCATTTATTAAAATAACCCAACCACCAAAGGAAAGAACAATTTTAATTCTACTGTAAGGCAAATGTCCCTTCTGGTTGTTAAGCACAGTCAACAAGACTACCGCGATTGGGCAGATAGTGCCAATTCAACTAGCAGCTCCGAGGCACTTCAAAAGACCACGCCAGAAGTCAAATGAGTGTACAGAGAGTTTGGAGATGCCTAAGGTCCTTTGAAATTAATTTTAAAGGACCATCTGGAACTCCCAAGTTCTGTAAAGGACCACACTCACAAGGGATAACTGTTTCGGCACGTTCTTCAAGGAGTTACCGCACAATCACAGGCGGGCAGAGTTACAGACTTAGAGATTGTAGCAGATTCCACTGCCTCTTCACCCCAAAACTACTTCCTCGTCTTTGGAAGCTCAGCTTCATCGCGTTTCCTGCAGTTACTGAGGACAGGTGATTGAGTTCTATCCCGAATGTGAGCAGAAGTGCTGTGCACCACTGCTGAGCCAAGGCCGTCAAGTGGCAGGTGTGCCCACCCTGTCCTCTCCCTATCCATCTGACGGGCTGGACACAGAGGTCAGTGGGGTCACGGGACAGTACAGAACCACAAAATGGAAGCTCTCTGACCCTGAACAGCCTGATGAGGAAAGCTGCCCAGGGACTGGGAAAATGAGCATTTGGTTGTTACAAGAACAAGAAGTCAACCCATATTGCTTTTTGAGTAATCCTGTTTGAGCCAGAGGATTTGTGTTGGGTCTATTTGTTACGGCAGGTAGTCCAGCCCCATAGGTAGTGGGATAACTAGGGTGCAGTTAGATGCTCTGCCCCCATGCAGGAAAGTGATTCATGGGGCAGCTGCCACATGGAGCCAGAAAGGAACTCCAAGTCCTTCTGACTCAGACCAAGCAGTGGCCCCTGCTGTACCAGTTCTCAGGCCCAAACTCTCCCCAGTCCAGGAGAACTACAGCAAATCATCAATGGAAGTGAGATTTAAAGAATAAGTAAGTGCCCAGCACTCTGGAAGGCTGAGGCGGGAGGATAGCTTGAGCCCAGGAGTTCAAGACCGGCCTGGGCAACGTGGCAAGACCCCAGGCAGATGTGGTGGTGCCCGCCTGTAACCCCAGCTCCTTGAGAGGCCGAGCAAGATCCATGGGGCTCCAAGCTGCAGTGAGGTACGATCCCGCCCTGTGCTCCAGACTGGGGTTAGAGTGAGACTCTGCCTCTCAATAAAGTCAAAACATAAAATGAAGAAGAACAAATGAATGACTCAAACTGATAAAAAGCGTTCAACAAGACAGTAAACATCAGAGTTATAAAAGACATCAAAATACTGGGCAAAATGGAAGGATGACGTGAAAAAGGTTTGCCTATATAAAGAATGCTTTTTTGGGTGGCACCTGTGGCTCAAAGGAGTAGGGCACCGGTCCCATATACTGGAGGTGGCAGGTTCAAACCCAGCCCAGGCCAAAAAAAAAAAAAAAAAATGCCCTTTTTTTAAAAAAAGATGAGATCTTGCTTTGTCACCCAGGCTGGAGTCAGTGGTATTAATACATGATAGCTCACTGCAGCCTCGAACTCCTGAGGTCAAGCAATTCTCCTGCCTCAGCCTCCTGAGGGCATACATGTCTGAGCCACCATGCCTGGCACTTTTTCTTTTAATCAACAAATAAAAATTGTATATATTTGTGGTATACAATGTGATGTTTTGAAATATATATATATGTACCTGTGGAATGGCTAAACCAAGCTAATTAGTATACGCATTACCTCTGACACTTATTACAAAGAGCTCTTAATGGAAAAAAAAAATATGCCAATAATTAGCCAAAGAACTATAAATTAAGGGCTGTTTATTTTTGAGAAAGATGAGGAGCAATTAAAACTATGATGATACTGAGTTATCTGAGGCTCTTTGACTTTCAGAAATTGCAGATTTGACCCAAATACCAGTAAATATTGTCGTGTGCGCTGTCCCCTCCGCGCAGGGTAAAAGAAGACTGCTTTGGAACCAGACCAGTGAGCCACGCTTTTTAAATGGGGTAAGAGACCCTGGAAGTTGGTACTACAGAGTAACACCACTAAGTGGGGTTTTAGAAGGTTTCCTTTGTAATTTCCTAATTTGGGAGATAAGGAAACAGACACAAAGAGGTTGAGTGAACCTTTCTGAGAAGACACAGCTCTTTGCTGAGAATAAAGTAGAAAGACCCCAGGTCTGCCGCCCGCCAGACCTATGCTCCTCGGCTCTTGATGATACAGAAGGAACGTCAGACTGAACTTCAGAAAAATACCTGGAGACGCACCTTCATTAGCTAAATGACAGTTAGGAGAACAAATGATTAGAATTATTACCATCTGAAATGTGCCAGGAAATTTTTATAAGAATAATTTCATTGAGTTTCAAAAATTATGCAGGGCATGTATAAAACATTGCCCTAATTTCTTCCGCTATAATCCACCGCTGTTA
The DNA here is from genome assembly GCA_963574355.1 of Loris lydekkerianus. Classification (NCBI taxonomy): domain Eukaryota; kingdom Metazoa; phylum Chordata; class Mammalia; order Primates; family Lorisidae; genus Loris; species Loris lydekkerianus. Next base: position 11,460 of record CAUYPK010097622.1, on the reverse strand, counting down.
CTAAAAAAAGTCTAGGTCTCAAGTAATCAAGTATATGCTTTCTTATTTAGAAACACTAACAGATTATTTATAATCAGCATAAAGGTTATACACATCCAATTACACAGAGGGAAAAAACTCAAATCCCTTTTAATTCTCCCTCTCTTAATTCTGAAGAACATTTCTTCCAGATTTCACCTGCTGATAGAATGCCGATTTAAATAAAGATCCTTTCTTTATTACTTAAAGGGAGCTGTAAATCACATAGAGACCTCAGGGGGGTGGGGACAGAGAAAGAAGGGGGACTCATTTGCTTATTAGGTTTCCATAAAAAAATTAAGATTAACAAGCAGAGCTCAATCTGCCCACAACTAAAGCCTTGTATTAGTTGCTCCCGAAACACTGCAGACTTCTCTTCTCTTACAGACAAACTGCAATCAACGTAACTTTCTGCTGCCTCGCAGATACGGGCGCTGCTCCGACTGATGAGACATTATTAATAAAGGACGAGATGGCTACAAATTAAAGCAAGCCCTGCTTAATCACATTAATCCAGAGCAAGTCAAAGGCTTCAATTTTCGAAATAATTTTGGGCTTAATGCCTTGGAGATGGGCAGACTGCTCCATTGAGGCAGCAGCTGGTCCAATTTAAGCTGCATTGTGAGGCCAGAATTGTCGGGTCCTTACAGAAACAAGGAAGCCTGACAGTTTTCAGGATGCAACCAAAACTGCTGAGACAAAAGAAAATGTAAGAAATTGAAAGGGCCCTGTAACAATTACAAGGCAGCCCACTGTCGGGTGGATTATATGTGATTAACCAACTCTCGCTGTCGGGATGGGGCGGCACTCACTTTCTTCGACTGTGCACTGGGCCCCTGAGCCCCAAACAGCTGCTGGAGGAAGTGTGGTCACAAAACCACTGCTCTGGGTTACCCATGAGAAAAAAAAGCCTATAACCACCACCCCGGGGGACACCTTACCAGTGTCACCTGTGGTCCCACAAAGGGACAGTGGCCGCGCTGACCACCAGGCAGCTCTGTGACCAGACGGGTCAGCATTTAACCAACAGAGGGGAATTAAATTCCAAGTATCAAAGGATAGTTTTGTAGCAGTGAGATTTTTTATTTTTATGACAAACTATCTTCATTATTTTCTATACAACAACAAGAAAAAAAGGAGGTTAAAAAAATAAACAAGTTCCAGGCTGTGACTCAAGAGAACTAATCTCTACCGCAGATGTGTAACAGTTTGTGTGATGTTGGGCATTGCAAGTTATCTTCTGAGCCTGCTTTCTTGAACCAAGGTTTCCAGCTTTGTGTCACGCCCCCTGGAAGTGACAGTGTTGACCAGCTGCACGTTTCCCAAGCATCCCTTCACACTTCCTACATTTTCTGGTCTGTTGGAGGTGCCGGGGCAGAGCAGTGCAGGCCCTAGACCTTGCCTGGCCAGTTCCACCTCCTCCTATTCACTGTGCCCAGCACCATGGTCACTACTTAGCTCACCACTGAACACTGAGGCCCCACAGAGGAAATGCTTTTCACGGTTCCATTTCTGTTGTGGGACTCCGATAAAACTTCCATGTGTCAGAAAAGAAAACACACCCAGTAAAACAGTAAAGCCACACCATTCACCCTCAGACAAGGCTTGAACTAAGAAAACAGAGCACAGGGAGTCAGGAGAGACCTAGATATTCATCTCAGCTCTCCCGCGGGACAGCTGTCCTTCTGGCTTGACTAGTGTGGAATTACTGTAGAGTCACATAGAGTTGCACGATGCTTTGTGTTTTCTCATTTTAATGCTTTGGTCTAATGTGGTTTTATTTGGTTTCTTTGCTGCTACTACTCCTATCTTGTTTAGCATATGATGATACAGTCTTAGAAAAAAAAAAAAAAAAAAAAAAAAGAAAGCCTGCAATATAAAAGGCAGAAAGGCAGCAAATGAAAATTATTCCAATATTTAAACTTAGTAAAAATACTGCATTTGTATGTAATATATTTGATTAATTTCAATATTAATGTCATACATAGTTCTTGGAAGCCAACCAATAAATACTAGTCCAAATAATGTAAGTTTTAACTGAACAAAATGACTTTGCTTCATTTTAAAGCAACTCAAAGGAGGATGGATGGATGGATGGATGGATGGATAGATGGATGGATGGAAGGATGGGTGGATGGAAGAAAGATAGAAGGAAAGGTATATGGATAATAAATGAACAGATAAATGAGTGCTTTGACCTTTAGACACACAGGTATACATCACTCTAGGTAACAGAAGGGTGCCTGGAAACTCCAGAACTTCTCCAGATTGGAGTGGCTTGGGATCACCTAGCTTAGCCTGGGAGAGCCCAGGTGAACTCCCACAACTTGGCAGAGCGACACCTGACATTCTCAGTGTCAGGATAATGGCAGCATTTGGAAATACGCATCTAAATTCCTCAGGGTCTGCCAACACCTGTCTCCCTATAACCGTCCTCAGCCTTGTTCCCTCTGAATCACCCTCCAGTAGCTGTTCTTCAAATATTTGCAAACAACTAACACGTTCCCCCTCACCCACCATACGTACCCAAGTCTTTGACCTAGAATCTGGAATTCAACTATGATAGTATGTTACAAGCCTTTTGAATTTAAATTCCTAGCCTCTGAGCTGCAAACCCACCCTTCTTTCCCTGCTCTGTGATAATGCAGGTGGGCCATGCAAGTAGTTTCCCTCGCTAGATGACAATGCTAACATTTGGCGGCAGAGGGCGCTGGAAGGAATCACAAGGAGGAAAGGGGCTGTCTAACCCACTCTGGGCACCAGGGTCATACTGCAAGCCTCCAATTTGTTTTTTCAGGTTCTGCTTAAAGTAATTTGGATACCTTGTGTTATCTGCAAAATAACCCCACAGGTACAGTGTATGTGTCTACTTCAGCGGAGAACACATTTACGTAGTCGTAATAATATAAACATCGTCGACTTACTGAAAATTTTCGATGCGTTGCACAGGAATTATAAGAAGAGACAAGATAGTGAGAGGTGGGTGGCCTAAGAAAGCTAACTTCTATCGCTGAGGATTATAATATTAACCATTACATAAAACTTACAGGACTTTTATTAAATGCCAGGCACTTCACGTATAGTAACTCATTCTCTCCTTACAAGAATATTGTGGGATAGAATAGTATTATTTTTCTCATTTTACAAAAGATTAAATGAGGCAGAGCAAAATCAAATAACTTACCCATGTTGTGCAACTATTGAGGGGTGAGAGTAATTAATGTCTGAAATGGGTAAACTGAGGAATAGAGGTAGAAATGTATTGTTTCAGGATATGGATGTTACCAATAGAAGAAGCAAATTAAATAAAGTAGACTTCCAAGGAGAAGCTTTAAAGGTGGTATAGAATAAGGAAGAGGAACAGTGTTTCATGTTAAATGCTAAGTGATTTTTAGACATGTGCATGTGAAGTTTGATAAAATAATTAATTTGCCACAACTTAGACTAAAAGTTCAAACAGCTTCTACTGTGTGCTAACTTGATCATGGCTATTATCTCAAACTTGTACATGAATTGTTTTTAAGAATGAACTTGACAACTATTTCGCTTTTATGGAGTCTACTTTTTATTTTATTTTATTTATTTATTTATTTATTTTTTGAGATAGTCTCACTATGTCGCCCTTGGTAGAGTGCTGTACTGTCACAGCTCACAGCAACCTCAAACTCTCGGGCTTAAGTGATTCTCTTGCCTTAGCCTCCCAAGTGGCTGGGACTACTGGCGCCCACCACACCGCCCGGCTATTTTTTTGCTGTTGTTGTTGCAGTTGTCATTGTTGTTTGGCGGACCCGGGCTGGGTTCAAACCCTCCTGCCTTGATGTATGTGGCCAGCACCCTAACCACTGAGCTACGGGCGCCCAGCCGAATCTACTTTTTAATAGACCGTCATCCTTCGTGGTGACTTACATCAATCCTGAAATCCCTCATCTCTAACTTTTGGAGTGTCTCCTAAATTTATTGCAAATGCAATCACTACCCATTCATTTATTCACTGGACATTTGTTTGATACCTGTTCAGTGCCGGGCCCTGTCTAGGTTCTAGTCACTGAACGGGGAATGAGACAGAAACGGCTGCATCAAGAAATTTACAGCCCACAATAAAAAACAGACGTGTAAATCTACATAGCACGTAGACATTTGGAGGCCTTACCGTACAATTTCTATTTGAGGTTGATCTTAACGCAGGAATAAGAGAAATGGTGAGCTTCGTGTGTCACCTTGTCTGGGCCAGTTGGTCAAACACTATCTTCAGTGTGTGGGTGGGTTGGCATTTCACTCAGTGGACTCAGTAAAGCTTACGGCCCTCCCTGATGTGGGTGGTCACTATTGAGAAAGTCCAAGGCCTGAACAGAACAAGGAAGTTAAGAGGGACTCCTACCTGATGGATTTGGTGGGGACACTGATTTTTTTCCTACCTTTCAACTCTATCTAAAACTTTAGCTCTTCCTAGATCTGGCAGCTGCTGGCCAAGCTGCACCATCTGCTCCCCTGCTCTCCAGCTTAGCTCTCAGACCTGCCCTCCACAGTCACAGGAGCCGGTTCCTCATAATAAACCTATGTCACACTTGACCTCAGCAATTGCAAGAGGTGCTTGACATGACTTGTACTCACCTTTTGTCCTCAGCATATATTGAATATCACAATTTCAATACAGTTTTTAACTTTATTTAAATGTGTATAACTTTTCTTATATAGAGAGGGTGCCAAAAATATATATATACACATTTTTAAAAAGGAAAAAACTGTATTAAAGTTGTAATACTCAAGCCATGCTTGACTTCTGTAATGACAAGAGGCACTTCACATGACTTACTTATCAGTATATATTTAGGTTTACAATTTTGTTCCTTTTTTTTTATTAGAGACAGAGTCTCACTTTGTCACCCTCGGTAGAGGGCCGTGGCGTCACAGCTCATAGCAACCTCCAGCTCCTGGGCTTAGGCGATTCTCTTGCCTCAGCCTCCTGAGTCGCTGGGACCACAGGCACCTGCCCCAACGCCCAGCTATTTCTTGTTGCAGTTTGGTCAGGCCGGGTTTGAACCCGCCACCCTTGGTATATGGGGCTGGCACCCTACTCACTGAGCCACAGGTGCCGCCATAGTTTTACAATTATAATACAGTTTTTTCCTTTCTTAAAATCTCTATACATTTTTTTGGCACTGTGTGTGTGTGTGTGTGTGTGTGTGTGTGTGTGTGTGTGTATCAATATCATCCTGCTGGTTTGGCTTCTCAAAAGAATACTGACTAATATAATAAGTGTTTGCAAAGTGAAGGAAATAATTCCATCAGGTTTGGGACATGGAACAGAACCCAGCAACCTTCATTAAGGACAGAATAGACTAAGGGGGCTGGAGGGTGGAAAGCGAAATTTAGAGGATTTAGAAAAAAAAATACTCATGGAAATTAAATAAATCATTTAATGAAATTCAGTGGTAAACTATTTTGTAAAAGAAACAGTTCCCTTTGTAATGCAAATAGACTGTCTGATAAATCTGAATTTTTCACAGAGATAAAACCATTTTTAATTGAATTTATGGGCAGGTGTTTCTTGCTAGAAAAATGCACAGTAAACTGTGTGTAAAATTACGTGGCTATTTACTTATATTTTATAGTCTGCATAATTCCTAGAGAGACAGTTATAAAGAATTTTTACCATGAAAGTTTTCAAACATACATAGAAGCAAAAATAATAGAAAAATAAGCCCCACTTACCCACCCACCCTCCAGAGGCAACAATTATCAACACTTAAACATCTGTGCTTCATCAATCCCTTTTCTCCTTTTTTCCTTCATTTTGTTTTAAACCAAATCTCTCACCGTCTTTTTACCCCTCAACATTTTCATATATAACTGCTAAAAGAGTAAGGAGATTTTCATATGTAACTGTAAAACCATTATCTCACCCAACAAAAGTGACAGCTACTCTTTAGCACCTTCTAATTCCCAGACCATATTCACATTTCTCTGACTAGTACCAAAAATTAAAAACATATTTTAAAATTAGTTTCTCCCCTGGTGGTACCTGTGGCTCAAAGTAGTAGGGCGCCAGCCCCATATGCCAAAGGTGGCAGGTTCAAACCCAGCCCCGGCCATAAAAACTAAAAAAAAAAAAAATTTAGTTTCTCCCAATCAATGGTATCCCTTAGGCCACACATGGCATTTGGGTGTTCTGTCCCTTACATGTGGTGTAAGACCATGCTGCCCGGTTTTCTTAAGAACTCACTCACTTAAGAAACCAGGGCAGATGCCTTTAATGTATCTGACAGTCTAAACCAGGCATCCTCAAACTTTTTAAACAGGGGGTCAATTCACTGTCCCTCAGACTGTTGGAGGGCTGGACTATGGCTTAAAAAAAAAAAAAGACTATGAACAAATTCCTGTGCACACTGCACATATCTTATTTTGAAGTAAAAAAAACAAAACAGGAACAAATACAACCACACTGCCTCATGTGGCCTGCGGGCCACATGGTCTAGGACCCCTGGTCTAGACACCTGCTTGCTGGCACAGTTTATAGACCACGTAACATGTCTCTCTGTTCCTTTATCTCCTGTAAACCGGATGCTACACACCCTCTCAAATCTTTGGTGACATGTGTATTCAAATCTTTTGCCCACTTTTTAAAAGATGTTTGTGTCCTCATTACTGAGTTTTGAGAGTTCTCCATATAAAAACTTTTATTCTTCTTGTACAGAATATTAAAAAAGAGAGGGAGAGAAAGCATAAATGAGCTTAAAGTTATTTAATGCCAGAACAAAAATGTGCACCAGGCAGCTGAGGGTTTAAAATAAAATAAAGCTCTCTTCCAGGGCCGAAACGCACTTCCTGCCAACTCAGCGTTTCTGCAGTGGCAAAGCCAAGCTGTGGGAGAGGCTCCTGCCCGCCCCCCGCCCGCCGCGTCTGGAGGGCCCTCTCCCGCCAGGCAGATCCCACACTGCGATGCTCCAGCCTAGCGTGACAACTCTCTGCTTTTGAAGAAAAACCCCAAGATCACAGAGTCAAATCTTTCCTAAGTTTTTCATAGGATCCTGCACAAATGAGTTAATGATTGGACTTGTCCCAATGTAAATGCCCAGAGGTGAGAAGAAGCCAGGTACACCTACCTGCAGGATGCTTGGTTCCTCCTGCCCAGCATCCCCAGTCAACGTGCAGAACCGCAGAGGTTGGGACATGGTTTCACGGGCCTTACGCTGGCTCCGGGTGACTGCCCTGTCCTCCTCTGACAGTCCACACGAGGATCTGATGTATGACCTGCAGCAAGCTGCCATAGTCTCTACTCTGCAAAATTCCCTTCACTTCTTCTTTAATTAAACTTGGATTAAATTTTCTATTACTTAATTAAGGCAACTAGTAGGTTATAGATTTTTTTTTTTCCTACATGTTTCTTCAAAAGACAACATACTTATCATTTCTAAGGAAAATGAACACAGATGGGGCTCTCAACCTAAAGTCTTTACTATGGAGTTCTGCAGCTTTGTGCGTTAACTTGAGACAAACAAAAAACAAAGCTACGGAGATGCAGAACTTTTTTATTACTGGTAATAGGATCTGGTACAGAGGTCAAACTTTTAAAGACAGACACGTAAGAAAATAAATTTTTCTGATAATGTTGCATTGAGGAAAGACCAAATCTCCCATATAAAACTTGAATAAGTTTCTCTGTTCACATAAGAAGATATTTATTCAATAACAATTAAAAAAAAACCGTTTTTCCTTCACTGTTCAAACATTGCCCCCCAGGTACATCCTCTCCTCTGACACTCGTAACAATCCACACAGTCACACGGTCAGCTCACGGCAGCGGCAAGGCTGATACCCAAGTTTCTTGTCTCTGAATCTCCTATTTTTGTCACTGTGCCTTGCTGACTCCCTGCAGGTGACACTTCACTGTTGTCCGCACAAGTCTATGCCTGATGTATCCAGAAAACTCAAAAGAACTAATAGTGTTGTCCTAACCCTACAAAAGTGATCCAGTAATCAATGGTAACATGGGGTGGCTTTCTTCCCCCCACAAATAGGTCTACATCAAGACAGTTTCTGATTCTGCTGTAAGTTCTATTCCTTTAAGAAAAGAAATTCCTTTAAGCCTTTATTTTCCCAGGGAAGAACAGTCGACAAAAGGATATCTGACAATGAAGCCATTTAAATGATTCAGAAAACCGGGAACGCCTCACTCTGTGGTATGGCTTCTTTGAACGCGATTGTGGAAGCACAATTGTTTGGACGAATTCTACTTTTGCCCATTATCTGAACACGACGTGCGGCAGCAAATTGCATTTGGTGGTAACAATGCGTCTACATTGGCTAGAACTCTATTTTCAACGGCCCATAAAGGCTCTGGAGAAGCATTCAGACCTGGAAGAAAATGACCAGGGGAGGAGGCACAGGGAGTGCCTGCGAGCGGGTCTGTGGGGGGCACATTACCTGTCAGTACAGTGTGTTCCAATCTGCATCTTTTCCAGAAAACTAAAAATAAGGGTCCCCAAAGGTAGAGAAAGGTTATAGCTATAAAGGTATGTTTTAATGGCCAGGAGTTAATTCATACCTGAATTCCAGGAGAATGGCATGAGATGATTCTGTTCAATAGGTTACCCCTGCTAGGCAGAGACCTGTTTAATGGCTTAATGTGGCCTGTTGAGAAAATCTGTCTGTGGTCTTTCCCAAAAGGAATATTTAAATGGCCACAGAGCCATATGAAAATCCCATGAGGGTAAAAGAAGAACTCATGACATTAAAATACTGTATTTGAAGCCAGGGGTTTTTTCTTTTCTTTTTTTTAATTCTTATGGTACAAACTTGTTTGATCAAATACTTAACCATTCGGGCACCAATTTCTGAGATCTTACGATATGGCAGGCACTTACTCTAGAGGGGATGGCAAGAGTGTCAGAATAAAGGAGGATAGTGCTGTGAAAACACACAATGAGGGAACAACGGTCACCCCAGGAGCAGGACCGTGAAAAGCGGGGACTATGCTGAGCAACAGCTGGGATCGGGGAGGCAAGTCTCTCCTCATCTCTTCTACTCGTCTTAGAAATAAGTTTTCAGCAACCCATGATACTTTCCACTCAAATGTCTGGGGTGCCAACACAAGCAACTTTATTAGATGAGAATGAAGTGTTCCCATTTTGCAGAAAAATGAATAAATGAATTGCTTGTCATAGCTAGGGTGGTGTGCTGTGACTACTCACATACACGTCCGTCTACTCCGTTTGGCCATAAATCCCTTTAGCATAGGACTACCCTAGTTATCTATTTAGCTGTGTATTCATCAGACACTTATCAGATGGCACTGGGGTTGTAAAGATAAATTAGAAGTCTGGGCCCTGAAGAAACGCCTACTTTAGGCAGCAAGGAAAATCATCACTATGGAGACAGGTGAGGATACAGGAAAAGCTGACCAGTCCGGGGCTGGGGAAGGAGCAAAGGCAATTCTCATGGTGCCTCCCAAAGGACACGTGCGAGTCATTTCTTCTGCATAAAATGATGAGCCAAAACCTGGCCTTGGGCCCATTATGAGAAACGGTGATCACAGGGAGTGCGCACGGCTCAGCGCCCCCCAGAGTATGCTCGAGAGACACTCTTCTTGTTTGGCACGTGAGGAAATTAGTGTTGGGAGAAGCTAAGTGCCCATTCCTGCTCCCCCAGCAAGTGTAAGGGACAGTCAAAACGCAAACACGCCCATGTGCTGACCCCAGTGCCAGCGCTCCTTGCTATTAGCTACTGATGCTCAGAAAGCAAGCACATTTCTGGAGCTAGAGCACATGGAAGGCTGAGTGCTGGGACCCACGCACCTTCCCGTGGGCCACTGACCCATCCTGGATAACAGGTGTAGAACCTCAGTGGCATGCTACGGTCAGGGGATGGGGCTTAAAGCTCCTCTTCTAATCATTACAAGGACAAGCACAGAAAGAAAAAGGGGGAAAAAAAAGCTATCCCTGCCCTGCCCTACCTGGTCTTTCCAAAATCCTTCCCTGTCCGTGAGCTGCTCTCTTCCAGCCTGCAGCTCCCCTCCCACTGTGTCTTCACAAAAGGAACCCAAACAAACTTCTCTTTGGGCTGTTCTTATGAATGGCAGAGCGAGTGCCCCGCATTTTCTGGGACAGCCGTCCAGAGAAATAATTACATGATTAAGCTCTGCGTCCTCCCCAGGAAATCTAAAGTACTGTAATCACCACAACCAGGAGGAGGTGGGGGGTAAACAATGTGCAATCACTGCTGTTGACAAGGTTTTAAACTGGAGTCCCGGACGACGCTGGTCTCCACTGAAGGAGGAGGCATACCTCTTACTCCATCCATGTTCATAGCAAGAAACGCAGCAAACTATAATCAAGAAGACAATCAAGGAGGTAACAAATTGATTGCCCTCAATAACCTTATTATTCTTTCATTAAGTGAATTATGAAACTGGGCAACGTATTTTAGTGAGTTTTTGAGTGATACACCTACATATATAATGTATGGTTGACCTTTGCATTTCAGTATGATAGTGTTGGTGGAGGACCCCTATCTCTGTGGATAAAGAGGCCACACCCCATTTGCTACAGGGCACGTGGGTCTAAAGTCTTGTACCCTATATAAAAGTTATTTCAAAATAGGTCCGAATGTACATTTTAACTATAAAACCTCTGGGAAAAATGGGAGCGAAATCTTTGTGAACGTGGGTTGCACCAAGATTTCTCAGATTTGACGCAAATGTATGATCCATAAAAGAATAAATCGATAGATCAGATCTCATCAAATGTTAAAACTTCTACTCACTGAAAAACACTTAGAAGATTGCAGAGATGAGCTATAGACTCGAAGAAGAAACCTGCAAATCATATACCTGACCAAAGACTTATATCCAGGACATACAAAAAAGTTCTTGACACTCTAGAATAAGAAAATAATCAACCCAGTAAAAAATGAACAACAGATTTAAACAATTTATGGATGAAGATTTACAGATGGCAAGTAGGTACACGAAGAAAACAGTGCCGCGTAGCCATTTTGGAAATTCAAGTGAAAATGTAGAGGGCTGCCACCAGACACCTGCTAGAATCACCAAGAGCAGGAAGACCTGCCATACGGGGCGCTGGTGAGCAAGTGAGGGGGACCCAGCCATCCCCACCCGGCTGACGGGGAGCAAAACGGAGTAACCACTTGGGAAAACAGTCTGGCAATTTCTTTTCTTTTCTTTTCTTTTTTTTTTTTAAATAGGTCTAATCCCCTTCTTGTTGGGGCAAGTATTTAAAGTCTTTTGCCGAAACCTAAATGGGTTTTTCTTATTTTTTTTTTCACCTTTCTTTTTTTTTTTTTTTTTTTATTATAGATAAAAATATGCACCATAGATGTGGCCCGACCCATTACCCTCCCTCCACCCAAACCTCCCCCCTCCCTTCCCCTTCCATGGTCCTTTCCCCATAGTCTTGTGCTATAGTTGGGTTATAGCCTTCATGT
>CAUYPK010097617.1:0-17637 GCA_963574355.1 Loris lydekkerianus | reverse complement strand
GAATGCAAATTAATACATTCCTTTTGGAAAGATATATGGAGAACACTTAGAGATCTAAAAATAGATCTGCCATTCAATCCGGTAATTCCTCTGCTGGGCATATACCCAGAAGACCAAAAATCACATCATAACAAAGATATTTATACCAGAATGTTTATCACAGCCCTATTCATAATTGCTAAGTCATGGAAAAAGCCCAAGTGCCCATCAATACACGAATGGATTAATAAAGGGTGGTATATGTACACCATGGAATATTATGCAGCCTTAAAGAAAGATGAAGACGTTACCTCTTTCATATTTACATGGATGGAGCTGAAACATATTCTTCTTAGTAAAGTATCCCAGGAATGGAAGAAAAGGTATCCAATGTACTCAGCCCTACTATGAAACTAATTTAGTGCTTTCACATGAATGCTGTAACCCATTTGCAACCTAGGAATAGGGGGAAGGGGGAAAGGGAGGCGAGGGAGGGGGGAGGTAGGTGGAAGGAGGGGAATTTGTGAGAATACACTTGTGGTGCATCTTACAATGGTATATGTGAAACTTAGTAAATGTGGAATGTAAATGTCTTAACACAATAACTGTGATATTGCCAGGAAGGCTATGTTAACCAGTGTGATATAAACATGTCAACCAGTCTGTGAAACTAGTGTATGATGCCCCATGATCATATCAATGTACACAGCTATGACTTAATTAAAAAAAAAAAAAAAACTGTAAAAAAAAAAAATTAAATTGAATTGAATTTAAAAAGAAAAAAAAAGAATGGAAGAAAAAGTACCCAATGTACTCAGCCCTACTATGAAACTAATTTAAGGCTTTCGCATGAAAGCTATAACCCAGTTACAACCTAAGAATAGGGGAAAGGGAGAGGAGGGAGGGGGGAAGTGGGTAGAGGGAGGGGTGGTGGTGGAATTACACCTGCGGGGCATCTTATAAGGGTATATGTGAAACTTAGTAAATGTGGAATGTAAATGTCTTGGCATGGTAACTGGGAAAATGCCAGTAAGGCTATGTTAACCATTGTGATGAAAATATGTCAAATGGTCTGTGAAGCTAGTGTATGATGCCCCATGATCATATCAATGTACGCAGCTATGATTTAATAAAAATAAATAAATAAAAAGTCTTCCCTCCTCCTTCTTCTATAAAAAAATAAATAAATCACCCCATATTTTCTTTTCATATTGTTATGGAAGTTAATTTTGGTATGAGCTATGGAGTAGAGTTTACTTTTCTCCCTAATGCTTTCCAAAACTATTGATTCAGGGGGCCCTACTCTGGCCTCGCTGGTGGAGGCAGGGAGGGGAAGAGCTGAGGAAGGCCAGGGGGCAGCTTCTCATCACAGCTGAAAGCACCTCTGAGATGCTGCAAGAATAAAGAGTGGCCAGGAGCCACGTGAAGGTGGGAGAAGTCTGGCAGAAAGCCTAAGGGCTTCAGGAATGACTGGGGGCCCCTGAGGCACCTCCCATCAGGTGCAAGCAGCCAGGACTGCAGCCAGTCACCCAGGGCCACCTGCTGTGCAGGTACAATTTCTATAATCAGACAGCAAGAGCAGGACAGTGACCTTTGCTTGTGAAATGAGTCTGGAAACTTTGTTCTAAAATGCAGTTAACAACAACAAAAAAAAGAAATAAAATACAGTGGGGAAGAAGAGAATGTGAAAGGCAGATCTTCAGTGATTTCTGAGAAGGAAGCAGCGACAGGAACTCTGGCTGACATACCAGCAACTTACCCCTTATTTCTTTTAATTAACAAATAAAATTAACAGGAAAAGAAGAAAGGGAATTTGGGCTCTGCAAGGCCCCCTACTGTGCTAACAGCTAGTGCAGAGGCAGGGTCCGGGGCACAGGGCTCGGGCTTGGAGCCCACTTTTCCTAGGGCACCAGCTCAGCTTTAAGGGTCTTGCTGGCTGACTCTGGGGAGGCTGGAGGATTGGGGAGGGAGGATAGCAGAAGAAAGGAAGGAAGACCATCTCATAACATTCCATCTCTGTGGAGGGGAAACGAAGAGATAAAAATTGGTGGTTCGAAGACAACCCCTCTTTGGTATTTCAGAAGAAGCCACTTGGAAAAGATTAGGAAACAACAAATTTACCAAGGATTTGCACTGTCTCTAGCCCTCCAGGAACAGGTTCATGCTAGAGAAAAACTCCAGCAATCAACCTGTAGGATCTGGAAAGGCCAAGATAGAGGAAGTGGCCAGGAAGGAGAAACTTGGAACTTCATAGCGATGGTTAGAGTCTTCAGTGACACTCAGGAGCCAGCATCTGTGCCCTCATCCTGCCCTCATCGGATTCTGTATCCTGAGTGCTGAGGCCCCAGTCAGCCCAGTGTGAGAGTCAAGGAAGTGCAGGGGTCGGGGACAGAACACAGCAGGCCAGGAGCTCCAGGGGGCTCACGATCTCTGAGTCCCATCACATGTGCATTGTGAAGAGTAAACATTTAGATGAAATATAGATTTAGGTGGACAAGTGTCTCCTAAACAGATAAGAAAGGACGTCAAAAGCTGAATCCCAGAATGCCCAACACTGGCTACCAGAGACAAAGGTTTTCATTGCTGATTTTCAAGAGCAACAAGTATGAGGTTCATATGCAAACAGGAACGAGGAGAGGACGGTCTCACTGCCTTGTGGATTCTCTCAGTTTTGGACAATGGTCACAAGGGATCTGGGGCTGCAGGTACTACCCTATTGTTGATAGAAAAGATGATCTAGGTGTGAAATACCTAGAGAGTAATTTCTTTAGAGAATCAAATTGTATCTTACAGGTGTCCAAGGCACATGAACGTCAATCCTCCGTGGAGCTAACTCATTTTCAAGTCCTGCACAGGTTCTTCTCTATCCAGAGCATCAGAGGGGGCAGGGCAGGTTCCACATAGATCTCCCCTCACTCCCTTAACCATTTCCCTTAAGTCTTGGGGAGCCTGAGGACTGTGGGCTTAACACACATTGAAGGAGGTTTGAGGATAGCCTTGTTGTTAAGGAAAACCCCTTCTCTAACCTGATGCAGGCATATTAGGCCAGAGGTAATAAAAGGGGCAGGAAAGGCATTGGTAGGCACAATGCTGTGTGCCACCACTTGACAGTCCTTTGGCCCTCTAGAGGAACAGGTGTGACATGACCACATTCAGAGAACAAAGTTACCACCATTTTCTCTCCTTCAGGGCCACTTCACTTTTATTGGTGAATTTTCACCAGGAAGAACCCACACTGTCAACTGACGCCTAATCTCTGGATCAAACTGGTAAACCCAGGTGTCATCACCAGCAGAGACATCAGAAATGCAGTTAGACTCACTGGCATCAAATCGGACCAGCACTTCTTCACACCATTCAACATGGGTGAGATTTGCTCATCTGTCAGAGTGCCAGGCCCCATCGGGAGGGAAGTGTCCTGACTAACAGGACATCATGCAGGATTTCGGACCCTACTAGCAATCCAATTGGTAGCGCCACTTCAATGTCCTTAACTGTGACTGGATTGCTTTCCACCGCAGTCACTGAGATCACCGGACACCTGCTCCTACCCTGGTCTTTCAGTGAAGTTCGGTCTCAAAATCTTGAAGACAGAGAAAAAATTGTCGCACAGGAAGGAATAAGGTTCCAGAAAGCCCCTCATAACATGCAAGGCTTTGAGAATCATTTGAAATACCTTTAAAATCACAGAAATCACCCCACTCCGTTCCCATCTGCACAGCCATACTGAGTGCTGTAGATGGAAACAAATGAGCCTCCCAGAGACATAGGTGAGCTGAGCAAATGAAGGGTGAATCAGGAAGGATGCCGTGGACTGTGCTTCTGGGAAGGGAAGTAATGAACCATACCATAGTCTCCCTCAAAACTTTCATAGTGACCTTCGTGAAATAATATAAAAATTATATTCTGTTCTGTAAACTGAAATCTTAAACCACGTTATCATCCACAGCTATGAGCTTTGCCCCTGGGCCTCTCCCAGGAGTCCCTGAGCAGCTTCTGCTGTTTTCCAGGGGAGTGTCACTGCAGCTGCCCTGCCCCTCCCCCAGCACTTGGCTTCCTCTCCCATCAGATTTCACTCTCTAGGTCCTTTCACCCGATCAATGAGTTTCTTGCCAAGCGTGTGTCTTCCTCCTGGAAGTATCTTACCAGTGACCCATTGTCCCATAATTTAAAAGTTTACCTAACTCTTCAGTTTCCGTATTCTCCATTCGATTCTGACACCAGCGAATGTGCATGTAAGCTGTGCTTCTTAACGCCTCTCCCACCTGGGTTTGTAGGATCACACTGAATTATGCCCCTTCTTGTTCCCCTTCTCTCTGCCCTTGTCCTGAAAGAGAGGTCACTGAAGGTGACAGCTCACAGTGAAGGAGCCCCATGGCTGGCATGAGGCCTCCTAATCTCCTGTGAACAGTTGGTCTTAGCCCTGGCTTTCAAACAAATACACCTGGGGAACTTCATTAAAATCCTGATGGCTGGGTACCATCCCAATCAGAAATTCCAGGGGTGAAGCCCTGGGGTCTGCATCTTTTATAGCCCTGCAGATGATTCTAATGTGCCCTCACAGATGTGAAACCACATTGTGAGCTGTGATGAGCCGTGATGCTTTGTCCTTTGCTGACAGACATTTGCACGTGCAATCTGGCCCAGAGGAGCAGCAGGACACCCTGCAAACAGGCCCTCCACCTTCCCACTCACTGCCCTGGGCCTGCTGGGCCCTTACCCCCCAAGGCAGTGCTCCTCTTACCAACTCGCTCCTAAGAACACAGAGAGTCTCCATGCCTATCATGAACTCTGAGGATCTCTTAGGAGTTTAGCACTTGGATCACTATCTCTTATTCAAAAAATGTAAATCACTTTTTTGCTTTGAGTTAATTATGTTCCATTTTACCAAGGTGATTCAGAAATTCACAGCTCACTGACAATAAGCAAGCACGTGTGTGGGGCTGTAGACCTGCTTCTGTTTCATTAACAGCAGAACACACTTCGAAATTCACCTCACAATGGAAAAAACAACAAAATCAGAATTCGTCAAATTTTTAAAAAAGAGAAAACTATTTCTGAAGACACAGTTCAGTTTATTTAAATTTCAAGCAATGTGAACATACACAACCAGAACTAACATTGTTTGCATTATACCTCCTTTCAGAAATTGCATATCTGCTTTCAAAGCATTGGGATTTTGCTTTTATGGAGAAACTGTATGAACAATTATTCCCAGGACATGAAATGAGCCCACACATGAAACTCATGCAACTTTGATGTCTGTTGGCTACTGAGGAGCACACAGGAGGGTAGGCATGATGTCCTATGACCTTCTGAGGAGCACACAGGAGGGTGTGCACAATGTCTCATGACCTTCTGAGGAGCACACAGGAGGGTGTGTATGATGTCCCATTACCTTCTGAGGAGCTCACAGGAGGTTGTGCATGATGTCTCATGACCTTCTGAGGAGCACACAGGAGAATATGTATGATGTCCTCTGACTTTCTGAGGAGCACACAGGAGGGTGGGCATGATGTCCCATGACCTTTTGACAAGGACACAGGATGGAATGCATGATGTCCAATGACTTTCTGCTGAGCACACAGGAGTATGTGTATGATATCCCATGACCTCCGAGGAGCATACAGGAGGGTGTGCATGATGTCCCATGACCTTCTGAGGGGCACACAGGAGGTTGTGCATGGTGTCCAATGACCTTCTTTTGAGCACACAGGAGGATGTGCATGATGTCTCATGACCTTCTGAGGAGCACACAGGAGAATGTGTATGATGTCCTCTGACTTTCTGAGGAGCACACAGGAGGGTGGGCATGATGTCCAATGACCTTTTGACAAGGACACAGGATGGCATGCATGATGTCCAATGACTTTCTGCTGAGCACATGGGAGTATGTGCATGATGTCCCATGACCTTCTGAGTAGCACACAGGGCAATGTGTATGATGTCCCCTGACTTTCTGAGGAGTACACAGGAAGGTGGGCATGATGTTTCATGACTTTCTATTGAGCATACGGGAGGATGAGCATCATGTCTAATGATCTTCTGACAAGAGTACAGGATGTCGTGCATTATGTCCAGTGACCTTCTGAGGAGCACACAGAAGGGTGAACATGATGTCCCCTGACCTTCTGTTGAGCATACAGAAGGATGAGCATCATGTCTGATGATCTTCTGACAAGGGTACAGGATGGCATGCATAATGTTCCATGACCTTCTGATGAGCACACAGGAGGGTATGCATGATGTCTGATGACCTTCTGACAAGGGCATGGGAGGGTGAACCTTATGTCCAATGACCTTCTGACAAGGACACAGGAATGCATGCATGATGTCCAATGACCTTCTGATGAGCACATAGGAGTATGTACGTGATGTCTGATGACCTTCTGAGGAGCACAAAGGAGGGACTGCATGTTATCTGATGACCTAGTGATGACCACACAGGAGGGGAGTACACCATGTCCACTAGCCTACTGATGAGCATGCAGGAAAGTATACCAGACCTGAAAGGGAGAACTTTTGAGCTACTAACCTGCACTTCCTAAGTATCATTGCTTCAGAGGTTGGTTACCCTCACTAGCCATCTCAGCAGAGGCTGATGCAGTCACACACTTATTCAGGAAACATTCCCTTGGATGTCTACTGTGTGTCAGATAATATGTTGTGAGCTAGTGTAGAAAATAAAAATAGTCTCAGCCCCAATCTGTGGTCCAGAGACAACTGTACAAATAGTGACCTTTACACATGCTTTTCCTCTCACTGGTATGCTCTTCTCTTATCTCCTTGTCTGGATAAATCCTTATTCAATCCTTTAGATATTAGGTAAGATGTTACTTCATCTAGAAAATCCTCTTTGATCCTTCTAGTCAGGGTTAGGTGGCTTTTCTAGGTGCTTCCATAGCACCCAATGCTTACTTCTATCTAGGACTTTTCACTTTGTGTTTCAGTTACTTGTCTGCTGTCTGTCCTATCACTTTTCCAGAACGAGAGCCAACCTTGTATCCCAAGTGACTTTCATTGTGCCCAGTGCATGACAGGAGCTCCATACATAATGATGGAGGAAGAAATGAATGAGTGATGGAGCTATTCAAGGACACTATGAGAACTCAGAGAAGAGAAATCTAAAGAGACTTCCTGGTCTAAGTATTCCAAATTCAAGGATAGAAGAAGAGAAAACAGCAACTAGAAGAGGAAGTCCAGAAAACTACCAGCAAGACAGTGGTGACAGGGCAAAACATGAAGTAGGGAAGAGGGAGTGGGAGAGCACAGCCAGGGACAGCTGGGGCAATGTCATGAGGGTTGGGAGGGATGCCAGCCAAACCAGACTCAAACTCCTTTCTTCCCCTCTAAATAAAGGAAGGGAACACAGATTGCAGTGGTTCCAGGAACTGACCTCCAAGGGCTACACAGTTATCAGAAACATGTGTGACAGTCGCTAACTCACAAACCATGCTGAAAACTCTCCCTGATGCAAGAACCATATCTTACCTTGCCCTGTGGGCTTCAGCATATATGACAGACCCTCAGATGGACAGTACCAGGTCACCTTCTTAATACACTACTTACAGATGGTTTCTGTCTTTTATTAAGAACCATGTACAAAATGCCTTGTTGGCTAGGTGTGGTGGCTCATGCCTGTAGTCTTAGCACTCTGAGAAGTCAAGATGGGTGGATCCTTTGAGATCAGGAGTTGGAGACCAGCCTGAGCAAAAGTGAGATCCCATCTCTACTAAAAATAGAAAAACTAGCTGGGCATTGTGTCAGGCACCTGTAGTCTCTGAGGCCCAAGCATCTCTTGAGCGCTGGAGTTTGAGGTGTGAGCTGTAACACACAGCACTGTAGCCTGAGCAACAGAGTGAGATTTTGCCTCAAAAACAATCCTTGTCTTCCTTGATAGATTCACCTTTCCTCTGCCCCTCCTCTTCCTAAAGTCTTATTCTCCCTGTTCGGTCTGGGCAGCCCTGAGGAGAAATATTGCCTGATTTCTCATTCCTTCATTGCTTTTGTTTGTTTGTTTGTTTTAGAGACAGAGTTTCACTTTGCCACCCTTGGTAGAGTGCCATGGCATCACAGCTCACAGCAACCTCCAACTCTTGGACTTAGGCATAAGCCCAAGTAGCTGGGACTACAGGCGCCCACCACAATGCCCAGCTATTTTTTGCTGCATTTTGGCTGGGCCTGAGTTCAAATCCATCACCCTCGGTATATGGGGCCGGCACCCTACTCACTAAGCCACAGGCACCGCCCCCTCCATTGTGTTTTTAAATATTAATTTCAGTGATTTCTTCATTTACATTTAGTGTAACCAATATCTTATTTAAGAACAACCCCAACCTTCAGGGAAACATCTCCTATTGCCCACTTTGGTTGGTTGTAAGATCATCCATCCAGGCTTCAGTCATTAAGTAATTAGTTTGACACTATTTCACATGGCTACACGAGGCACTGTGCTGCTATCTGGAAATTCAGAGATGAATGAGACAGGGTCTCCACCCACAACTGCTTATGGGCTAGTGGGAAAACCTTTAGGTTCTAGGACATGGGTATTGCTTATGTGGAGGCAGTTCTGGCTCAGTGAGGTTCCTGGGCCAGCAGTCAGAATTTCTAACTTGGAAAACTGTTAGAAATGCACATTCTTGGGCTTTTCTTACAAACCTACTAAGTCAGAACTAAGAGGGCAGGCAGGATCCAGAAATCTGGGCTTTAACTGGCCCTCTAAGGAATGCTGATGCTTGTTTTGGTTTGGGAACCTCTGGTCTAAAACTTACTTTGAATCATGCCTTGTCTATATGGCAATTAATCATCTGAGCCTTCTTCTGTACAACTCCTTTTTTCCTTTTAGGGAACTACTGAGATTAACAGGAAGCACCAGTCCTGAGTGGCCCTACCCAGAATGTAACAAAATACTATTTATCCCATAATGGCAACACCAGATACCTCTCCCTAGAGCCACAGAAAAGACTTCCTGAACATCAGCATAGCATGAACCAGATGGGCAGGCCCATTAAGAGTCAGCATGTAAGGGGTCAGAGAGGGCAATCACACTACTAGCTCAATTCTGCTCCCTGCCACCTGGGCAGAAAAAGAACCATATTAGCTTGACTATTCACAAAAAGGAAGCAGGAGGGGACAGAGCAAGTTGGCAGACTAGAAGAATCGTTAAGCTGACCTCTCCTAGAATGACTGGGGAAAAAGAGAAAACCCTTCTATGCTTGGCACAGGGATCCTACCCGGAGTCATGGTGCAGGGAGTACAGCAAATGTTAAGCATATGATTCAGAGCGGTGGAAATCCGATGAATTAGGCAACTGATTATGAATGGCTGGAATTGGCTGGCTGCCCACAGAGGCCTGGAATGGGAGGAAACCTTTCGAGAATTTTCAGTTGTTGAGGGAAGCTGCACATTGTGTGGAAAGCTTGGAAGAGTAGGCAGACTCAAACAGTACACAGCACCAGATTTGAATGATAGTTGGAGTGGATTTGCCATAGGTTTTATGCCTGGTGAGGCAGCCATACTGAGGTCTCATCAGCCAGGGGGCTGCCATTGTGGGAAAGTTGTGAGAAAATATTAGCAGGAGCCTAAAGTACAGCTATCAATTAAAAAAAATATATATTGTTGAAGATTCTTTGAGGGTACAAGAAACCAGGTTACACTGATTGCATTTGTTAGGTAAAGTCCCTCTTAGAATCGTGTCTTGTCCCCCAAAGGTGTCCCAGACATCAAGACCCCACCCTCCTTCCTCCTTCCCTTTCTTTGCTCTTCCTTTCCCCCACCCCTCCCTCCTTCTTTCTCTCTCTGCTCTCCCATTCCTCCATCCCATATTGTCATTAATTGTCATTAATTGTTCTCACAACAAAATTGAGTACATAGGATTCATGCTTCTCCATTCTTGTGATGCTTTACTAGGAATAATGTGTTCCACTTCCATCCACGTTAATACAAAGGATATAAAGTCTCCATCTTTTTTAATGGCTGAATAGTATTCCGTGGTGTACATATATCACAACTTGTTAATCCATTCCTGGTTTGGTGGGCATTTAGGCTGTTTCCACGTCTTGGTGATTGTAAATTGAGCTCTGATAAACTCAATTTACAATCACTGAAATGAGAGCTGGTTATTTAAAGAGCTGGCAAAGACCTGTAGCCATTTTCCAGCAATTTTACAACACTATCAAAATCATTATAACATTTGCAACCCAGCTTATTTTAGGAAAAAAAGTACATTTGTGTAATATATCATCAAAGAAATTGTAGTTTGAATTCTCTCTGAATGTACAGTTATTTCTCTTTTAGCCCAGCTGCGTGTATACCCACCTTGCTGTGGAACAGCATAATTAATCACTGGGTCTCAGGGAGCGGTGATCATTTTTAGTGTATACTCAGCTCACTTTTAGTCAAAATTTCAGTCTGAAAATGCTTGCAGCAGCTCTCAGAAGTGGGTTTTGCTGGAAGCCTTCAATTTTCATCACTCTGATTGCTTTATTTATTTATGTTGCAAATCACTGATTTGGTGTTTGGGAAATTGTCATGTTTGAGGCAGCAAAGCTTTAGCTAATGAATTGATGAGTTTTAAAGAAGACAGACGCACGATCTACAAACTGGATGTTTAATCATATTTAAATCCATCTTATCTGATCTGTTAAATCTTTCTGTTAGTTACCATTTAGGTCCTGTACATAGGTGACTTAGAAAGACACTTCCCAGCCATCCTGTTTATCTCACATTTTAGTTTGTGGAAAATGGTGAAATCTCTAGGCCTCAACATCTGAGTCCTCTACTTTGGAGATGCTCCTTATCTGCTGTATCTCTGAAGTCCTGCTGGTCCTGACAAGTATGTCCCAGCAGAAGTAACCCAGAGTCTATTTTTTAATTTAGGTAATGTCTTTGGGGTGCTCCTCAGCTGAATTCATGATAACTTTACTCTTACTGGTCTAAAATTCTTTAAGGTGTCTGGCAGTGACTCTTATTCATCTCTGGAATATCACTTAGATGCTACATAAATGAGAAACTCCACTGAAGTGGCTTAGCAATCAAATGGTTTGATTTTGATATAATAAGGGGCTTATGGGTAGTATGTCTGGGACTAATACAACTATCCAAGAACAAGACTTTTTTCTTCCTACCTGCTCAATCCTTCTTTGCAAGTAACTTTATCCACAAAGTGGTAAGATGGCTGATTCATCTGCAGCCTCACATCTGAATTATAGGAGGAAAGAGAAGGATAGTACAACAAGAAAGATAGGAGGCACTTATACTACAAAAACAAAGTGAATACAGAAAGTTCCCCAAGACTTCCACTTACCTCTCTTCGTAATATGGTTACCATTAGTTGCAAGAAACACTGTGCCATATATAGTTCAGGAGTGCATTGCTTTATATACAAAATTATAGTTTTGTTAGTAGGGAAGATGAAGCATATGGGTAGTAAGCAGATACCTAATGGTCTTGGCCATAGCACATTTTGGTTGAATGAGCTCTAATCCTTACTCTGGAGATGCCTCCGTCTCACCCCCTAGGGAGACTTCTTTTGACAACTTCTCAGCCAAACAAAAGTTTTGTTAATTCTACATGTGAACCAAGGACACATCAAGAAAATAAAACTTTAAGATTTGAGTATGGTGCCAAAATAACACAGAGGCTGATAGCAATCTAAACATCCTGAATAAACTAGTCAGGATAAGCCTCCACACATAGGATGGACTTAACAGGATAAGCATACAGGGTATCCTTAGCAGGATAAATGTACAAGGTGAGTAAGAATGAAACATTGGAAAGCAAAGGAGAATAAACAAAGCCAGACAGAAACTGAAGGTATTATCTTTGAAACAGAGCCAGACAGAAACTAAAGGTATGATGTTTGAAACAAGGACTTACACTTATGCACATCTATATTTGAAAGGTCTGAAGGCACTCCCCAGACCAAGGCTAAAGGGATGAGTACATCTCAAGTATTAATAAACTTTTTGCTTCCTGAACCAATACCTGAGAGACAAAACTTGGGACACACATTTGATTGCTTTATTTTTCTGCCTTCCATCTCTGGATCCTTTCCCTTAGAAGATGAGGGTAGTTTTTGTATTTTATTACCTGGATTTTGTCTGTATAAAATGTAATCTAGTGAAGGAAACCTAGGCCTTGTTATATCAGGTGGGGATGTGATAAAATATAGTTTATTCTGAAAAATATATCCAGGCTAACAAGGCTATCATCCTATGACAAAATTCTTTCTTTCTTTTTGATTTATCTTTTGGAGACAGGGTTTCATTCTGTTATCCAGGTTTGAGTGCAGTGGTACAATCACAGATCACTGCAGCGTTGACCTCCTGGCCTCTAGAAAACCTCCTATCTCAGCCTCACAAGTAGCTAGGACTACAGGGGTGCTCCACCAAAACAATTAGCTCCACTGGCTAATTATTTTAATTTTTTTTGTGGAGACAGGGTGTACTGTGTTGCTAAGACTGGTCTTGACCTCCCAGCCTCAAGAAACCTCCCACTTCAGCCTCCCAAAATGCTGGAATTACGGGCTTGAGCTACCATGCCTGGCCTCCTTTGACAAAATTCTATTAATAACTTTGAATGTAAGAAGGTATTATTACTGCAGGGTTTTTCCCCTGTATTTTATGAAGCAGATATTACATTTTCAAAACAAAAAATCTCAGGCCTTAGCATGCATCAGAGACCCCTGATAGTTTCTGACACAGTAGGTGTTGGGTGAAACCTACGGATTTGCCTTCCTAACCAGTCCCCAGATGTTGCTACTCTTTCGGGTCCACACTTTGAGAAAGAGTGAGAGTTGAGAAGTCTGACCAATGGAGCAAGACCCAGATGGAACTGCCAGAAAGAGACCCTTAGTATAGGTAGCATATAGGTTGGAAAGGGAAAGCAAAAGTACAGGGTGGACATAGAGATCATGTGCAATTCAAATAGGAGCTTTATGTCCACCCTATAGAGGTCATGTTTCGTCACCACAGGCCAAAAGGGAGAGAAAAAAGTCTGTTTCCTGTTTTTGAAAATCAAAAATAATAGTAGGAAGTGGTTCAATGTGTGCAGGCTTGCCTAACATCCTGAACTTGAACACGCTGCTGGTCCCAAGAAAGGGATAATTTATGAGGTCTGGCAATTAAGTTTGAAAACTTGCCACTGTGCACTCACATTGGCAGTGCTGTACAAACAGCTTAGTAAGGTTTCATAACCTTGGTATATCAGTGTCTCACAGTTGTGTTCGTGTTAAGATGTGGTGGTGTCTTGCTGAGCAGCGTTCATTATTGTTGTGTGTGTGTGTTTTTTTTTTTTTTTTTTAGCAGGAACTCAACTTTATTGCATCAAGCAGCCGCTTATATAGAGCGTGGGGAAGGGGCAGGGAAAGAAGGCAGGGGATGAGGTGCGTGACAGGGTTGGGCCAATGGCATGGTACCACATTGGCTGTATCTAGGTAGAGGCAGTTTTAGGCCGGTCCTTGCGGAGTCATTGCTATGAGGAAGTAGCATTGTTGTGTGTTTTTGTGTGCCATTGCAATAATGTCAGAGCTTCAATTAGAACAACAAGCAAACATTTGTAAATTTCTTGTTAACTTGGCAAGAGTGAAAGTGAGATCAGGGACATGTTGGTCCAGATTTCGGGGAATACTGCCATGAAGAAAACAGCAGTGTACAATCAGAGTAAACGTTTTTCTGAGGGAAGAGAAAACATCATTGATGAAGAGAGGTCAGGTGGCCAGTAACAAGCAGAACTGATGAAAAAATTGCAAGAATTTGTCAAATTGTGCATCAAAATTGTCAGCTGACTGTGCAAAGCATAGCAGACCAAGTAAACATCAATAAGGAAAATCTTAAGTGAAAATCTTGGCCAACAGCTCATGGCTCTTGTATCATGACAATGCACAAACTTACATAGCACTGTCTGTGAGGAAGTTTTTAGCCAGTAAATAACTGTACTGGAACACCTTTCCTACTCACCTAATCTGCCCCCCTATGACATTTTTATTTACCCAAGGATAACAGAAATATTGAAAGGAAGAAATTCTGATGATATTCAGGATTTCAAGGGTAATATGATGACAGCTCTGATGACCGTTTCAGAAAAAGAGTTCCAAAATTACTCTGAAGGGTGGACTTGGCACTGATGTCAGTGCAGTTTCCCAAGGGGAGCACTTCAAAGGTGACCATGGTGATATTCAGCAATGAGGTATGTAGCACTTTTTCTAGAACAAGTCAAAGAACTTAATTCTCAGATTTTGTGGTAATAATCCACCCCAGAGCTGCTTTTTCCTGGGTGTGGAGGGATAAGTAAGTCTTCCCAAGTCAGAAAGAAGACAGTGAACTTGGTCTGGGAATGGCAGTGTTGCCTGTGGGACGCCTTCCTGTGACTCATTACCTCCAGGAAAGTTGCTAAAGCAGCCCACAACATGCTGAGCATGTATTGTGATGGAGGAAACCAGGCAGACAACAAAATTCCAGTCCACATGAAATGGGGTAAGGCAGACAGGAAACAGCAGCACATGAGGAAGTGAGCCCAGGAAGGATTTTGGACTCTCGTCTGCTATGGAAATGCAGCTTGAGTAAAGTGTCACCAAATCTTCAAGGCAGAGGACAGTGTGCAGCTGCCAAATGGGTAAAATCATTTAGTGGGTGCTTCATGTACTCCAGGAACTTAGAATCGAGTAGGAAAGTCTCTGTTACCTACTATTAGGAGAAATAGACAACGTAATTAAAATACAATGTCAAAACTACTTTGTTCTGAGTATACTCAGGATCAAAGAGCCTTGGATGGGATAGGAAACATTTTCATAAGAGTATTAGATAAAAGCTTGTAAAAAAAATACAAAATAAAATGAGGCACAATCAAATATCTAATGACTTTGTGTGTGTGTAAGTAGCAATTCGTGAGTTGACAACACCAAACCAGAAGAGGTTCTGTATTTCAGTGAGAAAATCTCAGTATTCATGGGGTGAATGTGGAAGCAAAATAAAGAGATCATTTCATTTTTCACAGTTACCAAGTTGTCCCATTGATTGACCTTAGTTACATAATCATATGCTATTGGCTGCTTATGATTGGTTGAAGTTAAGTTTTGTTTCTTTCCAACAAAAGCATTTGCCAGAAATGACCCAAGTTAAGATTTGCTTATGTTTGCAGTTTAGGTAAAATGAAAGCTACTTTTACTTCTCAATTGGTTTTGTTTCCTCAGTAATTTTTCAGGCCCAGTCCCATTGTAATTTTATTTTAACCATTTCTCTGTTGTTACTATTGATATAAGTGATTAGGACAAAAAGTCACATAGCCTCCATCAGTAATTATATAGTCAGTGTGAGTTTCCTTGAGTTGTATGATTTCAAAGGCAGTAACTTGACCTGCCAGTAGCTGGTGAAAAGCATTTAAATCCCTGGAGAGACTACAATGCACCTGGGGCCAACACAATGACTATAAGGAGAATAATAGCCAAGGATTGAAAACTTCCTCTGAGCCAAGATTCCCAGAAGCCAGGATTTAACCAAATCAATCAATGGAGGAGGCAGCACATATTGATGAAAAAATCTATATTTGTGTCTTCGGACACTTTAAATTTGGGGCAATAATTTCTAATTTATTAACATAGGAACAATATTTTAAACAATAAGGGCACAAAGTCTTCCTTACTGAGCTGTTAAGGTGCCAAGAACTTCTGAGTACTATTGAGGCTAACCTGTTTATTTCAGATTATATTCCTTGAAGAGAACTCAAGGTATCATTCTATGAAATCAAAAGAAAAACAGGTTAATGTTTGGGATGAATTATGATCTTAGTCTTTGAGTCTGGAGGGCATTAGTTGAGATTTCTAGATTTTCGTTTGAAGCATTGTGAGGTGGTAGAATGAACATGGCAGACGAGTGTCCCTGTTTATGTAAGTCTCATCAGTTGGTGTCTGGTGAACTCTCCAAGTGACCAAATAGCCACAGGGATGAAAGGAGTCTATGCATAACGTGTTGCAATGACTTTTCTGAAACTTGAATCAGAAACTTGAGTCATCCGGTTTCAGCTTTTGGGACTTGGGGTAAGGGCTGTTGTAGTTTTTAGGAAGAAATTCACAATTCAGTTCAGTTTACGGGGAGATAACAAAACCTCAAAGAAAATGAACAGGACTAGAATTTAATAATGAATGCACCATAGTTTTCTATTGCAATTCAATCTTTAGTCACTCTCATTTTTACCAAAAATAATTGCCATTAATTTTTTTTAAAGTTAAGTTTTATTAAACTTGACCTGATTACTTGCATAAATGCAACAAGATAGTGATTCTATGTCCATTTTAAAATATAAAATTTTAGTCAGAGCTTTGGTAATATCCGGGGGGCTTTTTGACCTGTGGATCCTCTGTATAAGCAGAGAAAATAGAAATACTCTTTGGAAACAATCAAGGCAAAATAATGACAGGTTCCAGAAGTGGAACAGAACATGGTCCAGTATTGCTGGGTCATGAAAGGTGAGGATGAGACTGCTTACATCACAGGGATTTATGTCACATATGTAGCTAACATTCTTATTTGAAAAGTGTAAAAAATTTAAAACCATTTATACTACTAATTTGTATGTTGGCTTACATTTACAATGTCTGTCATAAATTTGGAACTACTTTAAGACAAAACATTCCCAAGGTTCTCATATCACACTTCTCATTTAGTGCTGAAGAAAAATAACTTGCAATATGTTCCATTTTAAGTCAATTAATCTTTGATACTGTTACAAAGGACTTGGCTCTGTGAGCATTTTTGTGTATATGGACCTCAATGGAACATCCTTCCAGATTTGTATATATTTTTTAGTTTTTTCCTCATATTTTCCAACAAAACTTTCCATAGCCAAAGTAATAATTTATTTTACCTTCTCTCAAACTAAAAATGGTTTTCTTTTTTGTGCAAGTATCAAGCTGTTTTATAGCTGGCCAAGTCACAAACTCAGATACTGCTATAAATTGAACTTTTTTTTGTTGGACATTGATTTAATTCTGTCTCTAGGTGACTAATTTTGTCAATTCTGTTTTTGATTGTTCAAAGAAAGCTTTGTATCAAGCTTCCTGTGTATTTGCTGAAGATGTCTCTTAATATAGTATACTTCATTATCTTTCTATTTCTTTATATAACAAACACCTTTCTTTCTAATTTTGCTGCACTGCTCCATATTGCAATTGCTATCATGCTAATCATGCAATTTGCAACATTTTCTTTTGCCAGTCTATATTTCTCTTTCCTGTTGCAGTTGTAATGCTAGCTTAATCATCTCCATTCAATTCTGCTTGAGCATTATGCCTTCACTTTAAAATTCAAAATGTTTTCATACTTTTCATATATATATATTGCTTCTTATTTGTTTATTTTTTATTGTTAAATCATAGCTGTGTACATTTGTGCAATCAAGGGGTACAATGTGCTGGTTTCATATACAATCTGAAATATTCTCATCAAGCTGTTCAACGTAGCCTTCATGGCATTTTCTTAGTTATTGTATGTAGACATTTGTATTCTGCATTTAGTAGGTTTTGCCTGTACCCATTCTAAGATGCATCATAGGTGTGGCCCCACCCATTACCCTCCCTCCACCCTGACTTCCCCCCTCCCTTCCCCTCCCTTGGCCCTTTCCCCATATTCTTGTGCTATAGTTGGGTTATAGCCTTCATAAGAA
>CAUYPK010097616.1:0-11496 GCA_963574355.1 Loris lydekkerianus | reverse complement strand
GATTATAATACTGTATTTCAACTGTAAACATACGTTTAGACACACAGATACTTAACATTATGTTACAATTCCTATAGTATTTAGTACAGTAACATGCTACGCAGGTTTGTAGACTAGGAACAATAGTCCATACCATATAGCCTCAGGATGTACATAGTTCATGTAAAAACACTGTGACATTTTTACAACAAAATCACCTAAGGACTTATTTCTTGAAACATGTACTCAGCATTAAGCAATGCATGATTGTATTTGTAAAGTCAATATCTCTGTTTCTCAAGTCTTAATATTTATTTTGCTTCCTTTAAATTCTGTTAACTTTTCTAAAATCTAAAATGTGGATAATTTATCTTTGTTTTCCTTTCTGTCATCCTCTATTATTTATTAATCTTTGACTCTCATATGGGTATGCTGCAATAAAGTAAGCTGTAAGTTCCATGTAAGCATTGACCATGATCAGCTTGTTCGTCAGTATGTTCACTAATATGTTCCTAGTGACTGATACATACCTGACACATGGTTGATCATAAATTTCTTTTGAAAGAAAAATAAAATTTGTGCAATGTCTATTTGCTCTTAACTATCAACAAACCTTAGTGAGACAGGTGTTCTTAAATTAGAACAGTACTTCAGAACCCCTTGGGGCAGTTTTTCAATATACACATGGCAGAATTCTACCTCAGACATACTGAATCTTGGTTTAGGGAACAGAGGTGATGAAGAAATGTATGCACAAGTAAGGTAAAACAGCTTCTAATATGATTTTTATATCCATCACAGGCTGATAAGGACAAAGTTAAATTCCTCCTGACCTGAGGCTAAGGATGAAAAAAATATGTTAGGTAGTGAAAGAAATGTTTTGGAGTAGGGGATTTTGCCTAGAACCTGACAGCACATTCTTTAGCTGTTTGTATTCATAAGGCTTGCCTAGAACCTGACAGCATATTCTTTAGTTGTTTGTATTTGTAAGGCTGGTCTTCACTGAGATCAACATGCCCTATGTTCTTCTGAAGAACACAAAAGAGGTGACTTTCAGAAGGGTAAAAAGACCAATGACTTAGAATCAATCCCAGGGCTTTATTTTAGTTTTTATCTTATTAGGTCTGAGAAAAATACTTCTGAGCTTTAGGTCCCTTACCCATAAAATGAAAATGACATCTATTGGAAAATACAAGTAAATATGAGAATTTGAAAAATAGATTGTTCTGATTAACTTTGGTACTACTTACCACTCTGACCTTTAAGGTATGTGTTTTGGCTTTTTAGACATAAACCAAGTGGTTCTTTCTTGTAGAAGAAGAGAGGCAAAGTTCCTAGCAGGTGACTTCCAGAGTCAGCTGTGCTTATAACTAAAATTACTACTAACTAATTTCTCCTCCTGTAACTGGAACCAAGGATGTAGCTGCAATGGCTTTTGGCTTTTGGCTTTCCTAACGGCTTCTGGGGAACATGGCAGGTCTCTCTGCTGTATCTCATAAACGCTTTATACAGTATTAGCAAGTTGATGGGTTTTCATAACTAGAGATTTTTGTTCTCTGTCTTTTGTGAGGGAATTTTTCACTTTATATAACCAAAACTGCTTTAGCTAGTTTGTTCTAAACATGAGTAAATAAAAGAGATTACAGCAAATACCATGAAGCTCAAGGGAAAGAAGTGCCATGCTGTGGGTCTCACAGAGGTCTAGGGTCAAGAGCTAGAAAGACACAGGAACTTAGAAATACCAGAAAGCACCAGTTTCCTACAGGGGTGTGGGGGCACTTCACAATGATGGACCCCTGTTTACTACAGGGAATATGAAACACTGAAGGACAGAGGAGGTGATCTCTGATAAAAGTTTTCAAAAAAAAAAAAAAGAAAGAAAGAAAGAAAAGAAAAAAAGAAAAGATATGGTAAGAAGAAAATTCTCAAACAAACATAGGAGAAGAAAAAATCTCAGATTAGAAGACTGACACAAGTATTCTGTTTCCCCGAAAATAAGACCTACTTACAGTAAAGATAAGACATCCCCTGAAAATAAGACCTA
This sequence comes from Loris lydekkerianus, assembly GCA_963574355.1. Taxonomy (NCBI): domain Eukaryota; kingdom Metazoa; phylum Chordata; class Mammalia; order Primates; family Lorisidae; genus Loris; species Loris lydekkerianus. Next base: position 9,473 of record CAUYPK010097616.1, on the reverse strand, counting down.
GCACATCTTTGGGAGCAAAACTTAATATAAGACACTATCTTATTTTTGGGGAAACAGGGTATTAAAATAGAGAGAACACATAGAATTCAAAACAGGATATAGGAAAAAAATTGACCCACCCCTACACATATTTTCAGTGGATTCAGAAATCCCAGGAAAAAAGACAATAGTTTTCTTAAAGCTCTACAACACCTGGGAAATTCAAGTCAACTTAAAAATTCATTCAAGTTCCAATAACATACAGGGAAAAAATAAAAATAAAAGGACATTTTGCAAAATCTTTGCATCTTAATCTATATAGTAGAAGATTAATTATGCTTGTTCCTCTGTAACATAACAGATGGTCTTCCCACTTCCCGTGTGGGACCCTGGTTTCTGGTTCTGGAGGGAGGTAGCAGGAGATCTAATTGGAAAATTATTGTGTTTGTCTGTTCTAATCTGTCTGAGACTATCTGAAAGACTGATGCAAGGTGCTGCTCTCTGCTTTGCTTAACCTGGAACTCACTTGGGGCAGGTATATGGTAGGCATTACTCAAAAACACCACAAGGTAGAGGAACAACCCACAGCTACCTGGAGCTAAAGATTATGGCTAAAACATAAAAGAGACTGCCCAAAGTCTGAGAAGAAAAGCTAAAGAGAGTTGTTTTTATTTATGGAAATCAAGCCATTGGAAAGTATTCATGCATAACTGGAGAATTTGGAAAGTCATGAATGTTCTGGGGCACAGGTCACCTGCTTAGAGAAGACGTGGGAGACTCTAAAGCCATGATTTTCATCCAGTGTGCCATGGCACACTGGTGTACTGTGAGAGAATCTTAGGTGTGCTACAGACATTTTTAAAGATCATTAATTAAATTATTTTCAAGAGAAGTTCAAAGCACAGTAAGTATATTATGTTGTTTACTCTCTTTTTTTGACCAACATAATTGAAGTAGGCTGCAGAAGTTTAACCATAAGTTCAAATGTGCTGTGAGATAAAAAACTAAGCTTATAGCTACAGGTGACATCTAGGTTTGGCGCAAGCAGGAAGAGAAGTGTAGGTCTGTGAGAGAATCTTATTATTATTTTTTTTTTTTAAAGCACCCAGTATTTAAGGAAATACCTGCCAAAACACTAGGGAGACAGAAATGGAAAGAATAGATATATTGGTGACAACACACAGCAAAAGAAAAGCCAATCGTTAGATTCATAAGGAATTGAGGGACTCTGAGTAGCCAAACAATTTTAGAAAAAGGAACAATGCTGGTGGAGTCACATTTCCCAATCTTATAACTTATTGCAAGGTACAATAATCAAAGCAGTATGATACTGGCAAAAGGATAGACAAATAGACCAATGGAATAGAATTGAGATCTTGGATAGAATAGAATGCAATGCCATGCCATGCCATACCATACCATACCATACCATACCATACCATACCATTACCATACCATACCATACCATACCTGTATATCTCTGGCCAAATGATTTTCAGTAAGGCTGACAAGACCATTTAATGCTGGAGGGATGACACAAGGTGCTCAGACAACTGGATATCTGCACCCCAAAGAATAAAGTTGGACTCCTACCTTACACCAGGAACAAAAATTAACTCTACGTGTATCAAAAACCTAAATGTAAGGTATAAAACCATAAAAATCTAAGAGGAAAACATAAGCCTTTATGATTTGGCAACGGATTCTGAGATATGATATCAAAAGTACAGTCAATAAATGAAAAATAGATCAATTGGAAGATTTTTGTATATCAAAGAATATTATCAAAAAAGAGAAAAGACAACTTACAGACTGAGGGATTTATTTGCAAATCATATATTTAAAAAGGGACTAGTATGCAGAATATAAAGGACTCTTACAACTCCCCAATAAAAAGACAGAAACTGCAATTTAAAAATGGACAAAGGACTTAATAGACATTTCTGTAAGTAAGATATACAGTAGTTTCTCTTATGATGGAGTTATAGCTCAAAAAACCCACTGTGAGTTGAAAATGGATTTAATATGCCTGACCTATCAAACATTATAGCTTAGCCTAGCAGAACACTTACATATCTTATTGTTGAGTAACATCATCTGGCCACACAGAACAGCCTATATAGTATCAGTTATTTACCCTCATGATCCCATGGCTGGGAGCTGTGGCAACATTGAGAGAAAGTATCATACTGCCCATGCCCAACCTAGGACAACATCAAAATTCAAACATGTCACATCCTCACCATCAGAAAGCTGAAAAATTGCACATTGAACTACTGTTAATGACAATTTGAACAAATGGCCAACAGGACCATGAAAAGATGCTCAACATCATTAGTTATCAGGGGAATGTAAATAAGAATCAAAATGAATGAAGTACCACTTCACACCTGCTAGGACGGCTGTAATAATAACACAAAACAAAACAAAGCAAACACCCCCTAAAACACCAGAAAATAACAAATGTTGACGAGGCTGTGGAAGAATTAGAACACACTTATGGGTATATAAAATAAAAATAGTCATTACAGAAACAAATGTCCATTGGGGGTAAGCTGATAAACGTATAATGAAATATTATTCAGTCATAAGAAGAAAAGAAGTACTGACCTTTGTTATAATGTGAATGAACCTTGAAAACACTGTGCTGTGTGACAGAAACTGGACAGCAAGGTCACATAGTCTATTATTTCACTTATATAAAATATCCAGAAGGGATAAATCTACAGAGACAGAATACAGATGCCCAGGAGCTAGAGATAGGAAGAAAATGCTTCATAGCTATAGGGTTTTTCCTTTGGAGTAAATATTTGGGAACTAGCCAGAGGTGGTAGTTGAATAATATTGTGAATGCATTAAATGTCACTGAATTGCTACTTCAAAATAACTAATTTTATGTTATGTGAATTTTATTTCAATAAATTCTTTTTTTTAAAAAATCCAGAAAATACTTGAGACTGGCATGAAACAAATTTTCTTTAGTCTCAGAAAACTATCTTTCATCACACAATTCCATAGGAATATCCAATCTGTTTTTGCCCAGTGGTTCGTAAAAATATAACTTCTTTCTCCAGGGGCAGATGCACCATTAGTGCATGGGAGAAGGGATTTCACTGTGAATGGAGTGAGGAGACTTTTGGGGGAGATGGAATGTTTTATACATTACATGGATACATAGGTGTGTAAAAAACTTGTTTAGCAGTTCAGCGTCTGCAGCTCAAGCGGCTAAGGTGCCAGCAGCATACACCTGAGCTGGCAGGTTCGAATCCAGCCCTGGCCTGCCAAACAACAATGATGGCTGCAACCAAAAAATAGCCAGGCATTGTGGCGGGTGCCTGTAGTCCCAGCTACTTGGGAGGCTGAGGCAGGAGAATCACTTGTGTCCAGGAGTTGGAGGATGCTATGAGCTGTGATGCTATGGCACTCTACCAGGGTGACAGCTTGAGGCTCTGTCTCAAAAACAACAATAACAACAACAACAAAACTTGTTTAGCCGTACCTTTAAAATTTGTGCATTTTATTGTGTAGAAATTATACCTGATAAAATAGAAAATAAAGTAAGTATGCAATTCATTATTATCATGGTAATGATCAAGAAAAGTAAAATTTAGAGATACTAAAGCTGGTTACCTCTGGTAAGTAGAATTGGAGAAGTATCGGTTTTATTATGTATTTTATTGTATTTTGTCTTGTCTTGTCCTATCTTATTTTACATTATTTGCATTTAAATGGCATGAGAGGCATCCAGGATGAAAGTGGGGTGGTGAGGTGAAGAGGGAGGACTGTGGATATAGAGTTTGGATGCCTTATCCAGGACATAGAAAATGCCCTTCGGGTTGGACAGAGGAGAACACCATGAAGGACAGCATTTAAGAGCTTAGGGGCTGTGTTGGTCCAGGACCCACCTCAGGAAGTCTGCTTTTCTAGTCAACTAGTCTTTGAATGAAAAACTGTTACTCTCGCTCTCCCTTTTTCTAATTTCCATAGATTAATGGCTACTAATGTTTTTTGTTACATGGGTGAAGTTGGGGCTCTTAGTATACCCGTAACCAGAATAGTGTACATTATACCAGATAGGAAAAATTTTATCCCTCACCCCTTCCCAGCCTCTTCCCTTGTTAGTAGCCAAAGTCCTTTATACCACTTTATGATCTTGTATCACACGGTATTTGCTTTTCGTTCCTGAGCACTTCATTTAGGATAATGATCTCCATTTCCATTCAATTTGCTGTGAAAGACGTTATTCCATTCCTTTCCATGGCTGAAGATTACTCCATGGAGTATGTAACCACATTTTCTTTATCCACTCATCAATTGGTGAAGCCCTTATTCTCTCCATGCATTGAGTCTAGCCCCTGTGGGAGGAAGATTGCACACAGCCCGTGTTTCAGGATTTCTTCTACTACATAGGTAACAGTCCTCTCTAGGTATTTTAAATCTTTGCGCTTTGCATAATTCTGTCTGTATTTGGGTTTCTTTTTGCTTCTCTCAGGATATGGATGACGAGAGGAGGAAAGGGTCTCCCACATGAACTTTGAGGCTGGTCCTGGGCCCCCAGAATGCCTACAGTTGGGGGTGAGGTGAATATCCTTGCTTTATTTATAACATTGTAGACAAACAGAGTGATTTTGATTATGTGCTATGGTGATTTTCTAGCTTAAATTTTTAATCAATAACTAACTTTATAGAGGGAGATTTTGCTCAGATGATGATAGGAAATTAGTGGGAGAGAAGATGATTTCAACCCAATATTTTTGATGTTGAAAAAGATGTTTATTGTTTCCATGTAAAGTTTTTGGAGCAACTTCATAAAAATAGAAAGTGACTTGCATAGTACTGACATATATAATTGACATTAAATTTTTGAATTGGGTTGAAAAATAAAATAGTCAAATTTGTTTCTTTTTTAAACTCAAAGGTTAATTTTCTTTACCTACTAGTAAGCCTTTAAATTCAATACAGCACTAATGTAAGTATTTTTGGAGCCCCTTCCTCAGAGAGAGAGAAATTGAACATTTTAATTTCTTTGTATGTAATGTAACCTGTTAAACTTAGCTTGAAGACAAAAGCTGAAAATTTCACAGTATGGAAGAGTTTTGCTGCCACCTAGTGGCTAGGTATAAGATTTTTTCATTTTTCTACCATAATTTCCTTTTCTCTTATGAACATTCTTACACAACTGTAATAATTATTTTGACAAATATACTTGAATTGCAAACTAATTTTTTAATTTATATTAATTTTAATATTGCTAGTGTGTGTGGTTTTATATATGTGGTTATGATGGTGGTAATTCAGTGGATATGCCAAAACAATAAAATTAGTTTGACCAACTGTTAATCAAAGCATCATGGTTTGTTTTCTTTAATTTTAAGTAAAACTTAATGAAGGTTTTAGAATATAATATATGGATTATAAGCACTGAAATTTTCTTCTCATAGAAATTTGAGAAATTCTAATAAACTTGCAAGTGAAATGAAGAATTAGTTGTAGTAAGAGGAGATGGTGGGGGACAGAAACAGGCTGAACTTTATAGTAAGAAAAACTGGAATGACTTGCATGGGTGCGTTTGTGAGCATGCACATGTGTGTGTGTGGGGATATAGAGAATGGTATATTTGACCACTGAGCTAAAGTATTTAAGGTTGCTTTTCTCTGCTTTTACTTTACATTTATTTTAAAAATAGGCAGTGTTTTATTTTTGCCTCCTTTGCTCACTGATGAAGAATACCTGGCCCATTGTAAGTGTCAGTAAATGTTGGATGAAATGTATTTATGTGTCTCCATAGACCTAGAAAATAGAAAGAAACAAAATCACTCATAATCCCACATGTGACATCTACCACATTAGTCTTTTGAAGACACACGTCTGTGTCGACCTGCACTTCACAAGGCCTCTGTGCCCCTTTGGTGACCAATGAAGGTTTTTAGAAGAGTTGGGTTACAAAATGCCTCATCTGTATATCCTTTCTGGAATATTTTTCATATCCCAGGGATGTTCCCCTACTGCCAGTTTCTCCGTGAGCCACGCTCTGGCATCTCTCTTCACCCTCTGCCGTTCTGAGGTGCGGTTTTCCCACCCTCTGCCGTTCTGAGGGACAGTTGTCCCAATATATTGCACCTTTCTCCCACTGGATCCATGGAACTTCTTGACTACTCTATTCCTTTTATCTCCCACAAAAATACAGAAGTACCCAATTTTTCTAGGAATATGTGAGTTCTTACTTTAGGATAAAGGCCATTTTAGAAATAAATTCCAATGTTAAAGGGGACAAAATTAAAGTCCCACTTACCTTGGAGTTTCTCTAGTATCCTACCTGTTAGGGAATCTAAATATGTAGGGTTTTCCAGAAATGAAACCCTCTAAAGATGCCTGGCCAGACTTGCCTTGCACCTGTCTCCTCTCCAGCTCCACACATGTCCTTCCTTGAAATTCTCCATTTCCCACTATCCTTCCTTGGAAAAACCTCTGCTGGCTCCCACAGGACAGGCCTTCACTCCCTGGATTCACCCAGTCTGACATGGTGGGTGTTGGATGGTGAGCATCCATGGTCACTTTCTGTTCGCTCTCAGAAACAGCGAGTGCAGGTCGTCCAGTTAGATTTTCCTTAAGAATTCTTTCACAGCAGGAATCACGGGTCTGCTGGTCTCTTCATTAGATGATTTATGATCTAAAAGACCTTTCCAAAAAGTAAATGCCTAGGAGTGGTGATAGGAGGTGAAAATGTGTGCATTATCATTCACACGTGCCAAGAAAAGAAAGTGACCTGTTTATTTTCCTTATTTTGGATATCGTTTTGGTTACAAACCTCCTTTTTAGTTACTGGGAGATTGTAGAAATAGACATATACTTATCAATTGTGTAGTTCATGCTCTTCTGTTTTCAAATGGTCTCTTTTGTTAAGCTCAGTCTTTCACATACTCTCTTCTTTTTTCTTTTCCGAAGCCCATAGCAGATCCAGGAGGAATATATGCTTTGCGTTTAGTCTCTATTTGCGACTTCCATGGCTCCCGTGGAATTTGGGTTGGTTTTTTTGATCTCAAATCCACTCATATGATATATGCCACATTAGCTTTCTGATGACACTATAATGAAATTCACTAGGGCTCCGCACAGCTGCCACTTCTAATGTGTCCTCAGGTGGTACAACTTGTGTGTTCCCTTGGCATTTACATGGTGATGAGATTGGTTTGGGATATTTGGTCACCTCTCCTATCTGGTAAAGTCCTGTCTTGACTATTTCTGGCTTATCAAACCTTTCCATAGGTTCCAGTTGTGACTCTGATTCAATCCCTGACACGAGAAGTTGACTCCAGAGCTGTATTGCAAGTTAACTTCCTACTCATCCAGACCTCTTAGGTAAGTTCATTTCATCTACCTTCCACCACATGTGAGAATTTCTATATCACTTTGCTGTTCCTCAGGAGACAAGGAGAAGGCAACTTCATGCACCAGGACCCCTGTATCTGCCCTTACTGCTCTCCTTTCTCTGAGATATGAAGTGGAGCATCAACTCAGTTGTTCTCAGATTTGTTCTTAATATATTTGGAGTGTGTATCAGAATATCTCTCGGATATTGGGATGGGGCCCTCCTCAGGTACCTGTAGCATCCTTACCCTGGACTTGCCTCATCTGAACTTCTCCCCTTACCCCCAGTACCTCCTACCTCCCCAACTGCTAACATTCTTGTTTCTATGCCGAGCCCATAGGCAGATGTGAGTTTCAGGGTCTTATGGCATATACTGAATCTTCTCTGCCCAGACCTTACAGGAGAATGTAACACTCAGAACTCCAACTTTGCTATGCAAAGGCTGGATTTGGATTAGAATATTCTTTACTTTCTCAACAAAACCTGACTTTCCAGAATATTCCCTTGCTGGGGACTCAAATATTTAAACTTTACGCTTAAAAGAGAAGCTTCTTTGTTCTAGGCTCTTACTACTCTCTCATTTTCTAAGTCAGTGCCTTAGCCTCAATAGTGGAAGGAACAGCCCTTAAGAAAAGGAAAAAGTAGGATTAATAGAAGAGAAAACATAATGTAAGGTATTTTGAAACACTTTAGTTTTCAAAAGTTGATTTTTTTTTTTCTTACAGCACAGAATAAACCATATTGAGTAATAATTTGGGATATCTTTGATATAATAGGTTCCTACGAAATGCTGGGGAGATGATCAAAGTTGTAGAAGAAAAATATTTGTTTGCAATTATTGTAAATTGCTGTTACATGGAGAACAAGGTCTGATTTGTATCACATTCTAGTTTGAATCACATCAGATATAAGCTGTGGGTGGGGAAAAAGAGAGTGAAAATCTGCAGTTCATTCTTCTTGCTGCTGTTACAATCATAAAATAGATACAAATTTGAATTAAGATGTAAATAAAATTTAGTAATAACATACTAACAATAACAATTTTAATTTGTATAGGACCTGACAAAATATTTTTATTTCATTCTAGTGTATAGCATCTATCAAACCTTTGAGTTAAGAATTATAAGTTCTGTTTTACAGATTAGAAACAGAATCCAGGGAGGTGGAGCATGATGGCAGACAGGATGGATGTGTAGCCCATCTCTCCCAAATCATCAGGTGAGAGCGAGGGGGCTCTAGATCTTTTCCTTGCATGGAGTGTTGATGTGGATAGGAAGCTAGAGGTGTGCAGTGAATTGGATTGCTGTATTTGAGGTGTAACCCAAGTCCATGGACTCTGCTGTAGAAATTTTTCCCCTGGCACCAGTGGCTAGAGGCCGGCAGCCAACCCCTCCCCCACGGAGGACTACCTTTCCCCGTTTATGGGGAAACCTAGGTATTTGATGGAAATTTTGGTGTATTGTGGATTCCTGAGCGGAGTTTGGTGACCAGAAAGGGGTGCCGTTCAGAGCTGCAGGGGGCTAGGTAGCTTGATAGAATATTAAAGGAAAAGGATCCTGCCCAGTAAACAGACACATTTGAATGTTGGAAATGGTGGACAACTTTTCCCAGAACAACAGGTGTGATTGAATAGACCGGACCATTTCTGGTGGGGAATATTGGTGTGAACTGGCAGTTAGGGGTGTGCAGCGAACTGGCGGGTTGCTGGACTCAAAAGTGAGATTCTGAGCCACAGAAACTGATGGAAAGGTCTTGGCACCATTGTTGAGGCGGAAGGAGCCAGCGGCAAGCAACCCCTTCCCCACAGAGGATTGCAGTTCCCAGTTCGCTGGGAGCTGAGTGGAAATATTTGTGAAGCATAGACTCCTGCACCAAGTTTGAAGGTCAGATAGGGGTGCCATCAGGAACAGAACAGCTGAGGTTAGGCAACAGTTAGGAAACAGACAAATATTGAAACTTCAAAAATGGTGATGGGCCAGGTACAGTGGTTACCATGGTAACAATGTAAACTGTGAATCAGGTATAGGTCTGGGAACCACTCACAGGGCCACCTGGTGTCCAGAAAGTATATTGCAATATAAATATATTTTTACTAAAGTTGACCCCTACATTATACGTATAATTG
>CAUYPK010097614.1:0-13864 GCA_963574355.1 Loris lydekkerianus | reverse complement strand
ATTATAGATAAAAATATGCACCATAGATGTGGCCCAACCCATCACCCTCCCTCCACCCAAACCTCCCCCCTCCCTTCCCCTTCCTTGGTCCTTTCCTCAAATTATTTCACAAATAACTGTTATTTTTAGATATCTCAACTTCCCCTATATTTTGCAACAAAATTTTTTTTTTGGTACTATTAATATTTCTTATGTTTGGGAATAATTCTCAGAGCAACACGTTTTAATTCACTTCTGTAACACTGACCATCTATATATATTCTAAAACAAATCTGACTTAATCCTGAGGTAGAAACTCCTCTTCATATTTAGGAAATAAATTTTCTATAGCAATTAATTACAGAAAAAATCCATAATAATTTTTTGGATACATACTATTCATACTAATTTTTTAATTCAGCCCTTTTTTCCCCAATGATATTTAAATTTTCCTGATGTATCAAGAGGAAAACTAAAGTATGTCAATTAATCCTTTAATATGTGACTTTTAAGTCAGGGTAGTTTATAGCATTTGTCAATTCAAATAACATTGATTTTTCTGAGAGCACATCAATCAAGAATAGAATATGCTCAGTTTATAAATAAGCTATTAGTTTTAGCTATATTTAAATATAAATGGTAGTGAAGGAAAATCTAAGAATCAGCTAGTAAATGATTTTTGTCTTTTGAGTATAATAATATTAAATTTAAAAAACGTTCATTAAATATGTCTCAAAATCCTGTTATTCTACCCGAGTGTCATTTGAGTATAATAATATTAAATTTAAAAAACGGTCATTAAATATGTCTCAAAATCCTGTTATTCTACCTCCACTCCAGTTACATTAACATTTCCATCAGAATTTCATTTCTATTGCAATTCTGAATAAAACGTTCTGGCCTTTCCTCTCCTGGTAAAATGATGTAAGTCAATGTGTCACCTGATCCTTACCATTTATAATTCCCTTTACGTAATTAAGGATTCTTAATCTCAATTAAACTCAATAAATCTTCATTCGTTCTAGCAACCTGTAGCCTAGATTTATCCTTTTCACTAATATGTCAGTCTTCGCAGTGACACTCTCTTTTTAACTTCTCTTTCAATTGCCTGTAAAATTGAGACATCTTTTACACAAGTCCCCTGTCTTCACACAGAGATGGTGTGGTGTGGAATGTGCGGTTTTTCATCAATGCCACAGGCTTAGAGTCCAAGTTCTGCCCAGTGCCTTGAGGAGGGCCTGGTATACATGAGGTTCACACTTGTTTTTGTTCTGCTCTGCTTTGCCTACCTTACATCCTTTGCAAGGCTAAGACACCATCTTCCAGGGGTCTCAATATGTCAAATAGCCAGTTACGGCAATATGTGTTCACCCCATCACAGTAAAAACCTCACAGGTGTGGTAGGCACAGCTGTAACATTCATAGTAATACAAACATGAAGAAATATCATATTCTAATTCTTATTTTGCTTTGCAACCCTAATATTTTCATTAATTTTAGAGGGTTTAACCATATTTCTAACAAATTCATAAGAAAATAACCTTCTTCGGTTTATTATGCTACTGACATTTACAGATCTTTCTGTGTCTACTAACCAGCAGTTCCTGTGTGCACTATTGCACTCTATCCCAGGGCAGGAGCCACATACAGCACACCAGGCTGGATGTAGGGAGTTGGGGCAATGAGGGTCACTTTGCTGGTGGGAGCCAGCAGGCCTTCCAGCATACCCAAACTGCTCCGTGTCAGCTTCCAGAGCAGAAGGTGCCTGCAAGGATACCCTGGAGCCAGACCAAAGGAGAACACATGAGGCTTCTGAAAGGCAGTGACAAGGACATTTTAAGTTGTTTAAATTACGTACTGTTTAAATATGTCATAATAAAGCTGAAAGTCTCAGTTTTAAAAATAAATTCTAAGTCAAATTTCATAGCAAATCCTTATATCCCTAACATCAGTGGATTTCTGAAGGAAAAGTGAAAAGATAAATCAATTAAAAATACAGACTGCACTATGTACAAATGACTTAAAAAAAAAAGAAAAAAAATTGAACCATGCAGCTGAAACAGTGCTTATAATAAATATATAGCACTAGTGCTTATAAATAGTACCAAACTACTGTATTACGTCATTATCATGGGCCTTAGTTTCCAATTTAATAAAACTGGAAAAGATGAGCAAATTAAACACAAATAAAAGAGAAGAAATGCAAAAAAAAAAAAAAAAATACAGATTACAGTAATTTCTACTGCAGACCATACGGTGAGGTATTTTGCACTGAAGAATCAATTTTAATGTTTATATTCACTATTGGGGTACATAAACTTTGGTTTTAAATGTAAAGGCTTTCTCAATATCACTTTGTTTACTGTTTCATTAAAAACAAAATATCATAACATAGAATTCCTAACATTGCTGTTTTCTCTATAAATTATTAATTGTGGAGTTAACCTGGAAATAATAGTAACCCCAAGAGACTCTGGTCAATTACTGGAGTAAATCCCACATTTTATAGCAGGAAAATGTTGTTCATTTGTTCTTAATTTACCTGTTTAAATTTTTCTAAAGGACTAGTAGCTCTAAAATATTTTAAGGACAACAAGCCACTCTTACTCAATTATTCTCTTCATATGCCGCTGCCTATTTTTTTTTTTAAGAAAAATTAAAAAAATTGTTTTTACTGAAAATAATTCACAAAATCACAGCATAGATTTTTTTTGTGTGTAGCCTATAATTTTTTATGCTTTACTTTGACCTTGGAAAATGTGATGGTACATTTTGCACAAGCATATTCTACAAGCCCTGCACCTGGATTAATTTCCATGTTTTTCTGTGCAAGAACTGTTTGTAATGATAAAATTTCAAATGTTTCTAACTGATCTAACTAAATCTATGTAAATGTGACTAGTCTTACTTGGAATAAAAGAAATAATTCAACTGCATTTTTAGGCAAATGATTTATTGGGGGTTTGGTTTACTATCTCAGCTTAAGGGAAAAACAATTCAGAAAAAGGTACATCATTAGATGCTTGCAACTGATTTGATGTTAAGATGTTTATGTGTTCTTAAAACTCAGACTTTACTTTGTCAACATTGATATGTTTCTAAAACCTCAGTGGTAATATAAAGACAGAATGCACCATTACCAAAATGTTACTATCTTCCCATCTAACAAGTGACTTTTACCTCTCCATTCATAAAATGCAACATTTAATAATTATTTAATATATTTGACTATTAAGATAAAGCTATTAGGACAAAGGAGAAAATTTACTTTCAATTTATATAGAGGAAGTGAGAGAATAGCTTAAAACACAGTCATAGCTCCTTCTTTTGATTATTCAATCCCAGAAGCATCAGACTGAGGTCAGGGGACTGTAGAGTTTTCTCAGTATGTGTCTGAGCACACGTCGACCCACAGAGGAGGTTCCCATGCGGTTATTTTTGCAGCATTTCTCTAGGATTTCAAAAGTGTGCACCAGGTATGAACTTCAAGTGCAAAACATTTGTTGTTTCTGACTTGACTTGTTTTCATAAATGCTCTGAGGTCTGCTTATGTGATTGAGAGTAAAATAGAGGAAACACAACGGTGAAAACTTGAGTCAGAAAAAGGGACAGAGAAAGAGAGGGAGGGAGAGGAAGAGAGAGAGAACATGGACATGCTCAACTCATTTCCATTGAAATTGGGAATCATTTTGTAGGATGGAATCTGAAAATTATCAGAAAGATATAATTTTATACTCCATCTAAAATATTTTAATGAATGATGCATTTAAAGAACATTCATGGACTACATTTTTTATCTTTTCTTCATAGAATAAAAAAGTATCTAACGACATCATCTTCAGAGGAAGACAATAATGTGTCACCAAATGTTTGATTTGCTAATAAAAGAATCTTACAAAACCTAATTATTTGTTCTTGGAATGCTTTCTTTTTGTTAGCTGCCAACTTACGCATGTAACTTTACCATATGTGTGCAGGCGTCATACTGCGATAAAAAGATCTCATTTATTTGGAATTAAATCAAATAGTGGACATGTTGCTTTTAAATGACTTGTGTATATCAAATAAGGAAGTCTCTGTATTAGTGGGCCCTGAAGTTATAAATTTGGGGTTATTTTGAATTATCATGTGTAGGTATTTGCACTTTGGTCTACTGTCACATGTCACATGTTGCAGATTATAAGGATAGCTTTAGTATGTAATATTGTTCACATAAGATGCATTCTTTTATTTAGTCTAAAGCATCCTTCTAAAAAAAAAATGCCATATTTATCCCATTTATAAGATGAGGAAACTAAGGCACAGGCAGAATGCCGTCCAGAGGCCAGTGGTAATCGAGGATTTGAAACCGAGTGCTGTGGCCAAGCTCTTCACTGTGGCACCTCATGGCTCTGTCCTGGATAGGGGCTGCATCTGGACTCATTCCTAAAATATTGCAGATGTTTAGATTCTCATCATTTTTCTCTTGGTACAAAACCCTTGTATAACATAAAACATTATCCAGCACTTATGTCTGTATTTATATCTGCAATTTCACAGCTACCTCAATTCTCTAAGGAAACATTCTTCACTCATCTGAGTCTCTCAGAAATTTACTTCTAATCTGTATTTGAAAACACAGGTGATGAGAGGTATAGTCATCAATTTTGACCTAATCATATGCAGTAGATATACTATAAATTGCCTAGCAAAAATAATATCAAAATTACCACAATTTTATAATTACATTTCTCCTGAGTCTTACCTATTTCCACATAGGATATGAATCATATTTTGGTCTAATAATTGTTAACTATGTGTCTGCACTTGCATTTAAAAGTAATTAAATTATGTATATCCTTTGAAAATGATATAAAATCCATAATGACTACATAATGATATAGAAAAACACACACCTATGGTGGAAAACACCCAGCAAATACTGTATACAGTTTATGTGCTAGCTTTGAAAATAGGTAGAATTATAAATAAAGATTGTAAGTTAAAACATAAAAATGAAATTAATGAGGTCCAACTAACTAATCTTTTCTACTATGGCTTAAGTTGTTGATGTTGTGTCTAAAACTCTTGTCCCTATTCTAAGGTCGTGGAGATTTACCTGTATTTTTTAGAAGTTTTAAAGTTTTACATTTTACATATAAGCCTGCAATGTACTTTGATTTTATTTTTATGAAAGGTGTAAGGTCTCTGTCCAGGTTCAGCTTTTTCTTTCCTCTTTTTTTTTTTTTTTTTGCATTAGGATGTTCAATTGTCCCCTTACCATTTTTTGTTAAAGACGGCCTTTTTTCCTTTGCACCTTAGTCAAAGATCAGTGGACTGGGCTCAGCAGCTCTATTTCTGGGCCCTCTCTTCTGCCGCCTTGATCTCCCCGTCTGCTCTTCAGCCAGCCCCACATCCCTGGTACTCCTGCACCTGTTTAATAACGATTGAAATCAGGTGGTGCAGGAACTCCACATTTATTCTTCTTTGGAATTGTTTTGTCTATGCTGCGATTTGCCTTTTCATATAAACTTAAATATTAATTTGTCATAATTTCAAATACCTCACTGGAATTTCATTGGGGATTGCCTTGATTCTGTAGGTGAAGAGGGAAAAAACTCCATATCTTAATACTATCGAGCCTTTTAATTCATAAACACAAATATCTTCTCATTTATTTATATATCTTCCAATCTTTCCTCGTATCTTTCCTCAGTATTACTTTTAGTAATTAAGTATTAGCTTAAAGACCAAACAAATATGAATGAATTATGAACTTAATAATACATCAAAACTGGTCCATTATTTGTGGCAAATGTGTCATTAACATTAATAAGAAGAGAAGCCAAATGTAGGATATAAGTGTATTCTTAATTATCTATTAACTGTTTCTACATCTAAAATGATACCAAAATTAAAATTTTATAAAAATAAGAAAACTGTTGTCAGAGTAATGGGCTTGGGCCAATTTTTTTTATGTTTTTAAAGCCATTAACTTTATACTTATATTATTCAAAAAGACTTTAATATTGTAGTTTGGAAAGTAACTATGAATTGTACAACACTTACTCCTTGTTCTTTCAGAAAATACAGTGAAATTACATATATATATATTTATATAAACCTTTTATAGCATTAAGATGTTATATGATAATCTGAACTCATTAGCATGGGCACTAGAAAGTCCTACAAAAATTGCAGATGTACTTGGAATAATTTATAAACAAGGAAAATTTGAATTAATTAATGTCTGAGTATTTTCTGAAGGACAAACACATTATTTTACTATTAACTGTTAAATAATAAACTTTATCTTTTTCTGGTTTATTTATAAAGTATTACTCCACTTCTTGTATTACAAACCGTCCCTACAACCCATTTAAAATGAACTGTTAAATATAATAAAGAAGTACAGGGCCCTTTCAGGGTACATAGTAGTTTCCTGCGACTGTTGTAACAAATTACCATACACCTGATGCCCTAAAACAACAGAAATTCTCTCACAGCTCTGTTGGCTAAAAGTTCAGCATCAATTTCAAGGGCCAGTTTGAAATTAAGGTGTCAGGAGAGCTGGACTCTCTCCGAAGCTCCACCAGACAATCTGTCTCTCATTTCGTCCAGCTTCTGGGGGCTGTTAGCATTCCTCCATTGTCAGCACACCACTCCTGTGCCTGTGTGGTCACAAGGCCGCCTTTTCTGTGTGAAATCTCCCTCTGCCTCGGATCCAGGGCCCACTCAAACAATCCAGGATGATTTCCCCACATCAAGACCTTTGACAACATCTGCAAAGTCCCTTTCTCCTTTGAAGATGACGTTTATAGGTTCCAGGGTTTAAGGCCTGATGTCTCTGAGTGATCATTACTGTAGAGGGTGAGAAACACCATTTCATGGTGCATACCAATTTAACAAAATGAACTGTAAGAGAGTGAAAATTAAGGTTTGTATGATTTCCCAGGGAATATTTAGAAAATCTACCTTTTTAAAATTTGCTTCCTATTCCTTAAAGCAAAGATAGGTGTACGTTATATTTCAATGAAATGTTTTTAACCTATCCATGTGAAACTAGCATGGTGTGTCTTTATGCATTTCTGTGGGTTTCTTTATCGTTACGACTAATTCACTGTAGAAGAATTCAGGGACAGAGGGAGAAATTGGGAATTTTCATAAGGAGAACTCTCAAATGTAATTTAGTGTAGCTTTCTTGGGTACCCAAATTGAAGGAGATCCAGGGGGTTCAACACTTCAATAAAACATATAAAGATCTGCATAAATCATAACCTACTGGAAATGGCACAGAGGAGAGCTTAGGTCTCGCCTAATCAGTAAAATCCTTTATTTTATTGAGAAGAACACAATTCTAGAGGTGTGGACACTTATCTAATAATACCTACATATTTAATAATAAACCAGAAATTTAAACCCAGATTTTATGTTGTCTATTTTTATTTAGAAAGAAATAGGAAATAGTTTTGAGGAATTGCATCATTTGCTTTAGACAGTGGCGTTAATAAGCTACAAACTCAGAACAGTACAGGGCTCTGTGAAACCGCCCCTATATAACTAAAAAACGCTTATCTTCCTGCTCTTAGATATCAAGTTCAATTTACCTTTGTATTTCCTTTTCAGTACTGAATATTTGCTTATCTGGTCTGTTTCTTCATTTTTAGTGCTTGGACACCATGTAGGTTCTCTTTTCTTCCCGCTCTCCTTCCCCGTTTCCATGTCCACACTCGTATGAATATAACAGAAAACAGGGGGCTGTACCTGACCCTACACCACTATCAGTCTCAGAATGGCTACCGTCTGCCAAACTCAACTTTTCTACAGAGTAACAAGAAAGAAGTGAAAGTGGGCCTTGAAACACACATGCACACCCCCCCAGTGCTACAATGATATAACATGTACATGATATAAATAATGTGAACGTGTATCTGCGTGTGTCCCTCCCTTCTTCTCTCTGTTTATATGCACAAACATATATGTGTGTGGACATTAATGATAATTTAAAGCCACAAAAATAATCACTGAAAATGTATGGTATATTAGGCAACGCCTGTGGCTCAGTGAATAGGGCGCCGGCCCCATATACCGAGGGTAGCGAGTTCAAACCCGGCCCTGGCCGAACTGCAACAAAAAATAGCTGGGTATTGTGGAGGGCGCCTGTAGTCACAGCTACTCGGGAGGCTGAGGCAAGAGAATCCCCAAAGCCCGGGAGCTGGAGGTTGCTGTGAACTGTGACACCACTGCACTCTACTGAGGGCGATAAAGGGAGAAAAAATTAATAATATATGATATTTATAAGGCACTAATATTCATAAAAGAGAGAAAAGAAAGCTATTCAAAAGCTATTTGTGCTGACGTAAATGCTTATTATGCTATTTTTCTTTTCTTCTTCTGCTGTAACCAGTTGCTATTGCTTTTTTAAACTGTGTTATCATCTATAAATAAAAGCCTTAGATTAAACTTTTCACTCATTTGACAGATTTTGGAAATTTAAACAAGGTAAGAATACTCACGTGTATATCTTGACCCATAGAATATATTCACCAATACTTTAGATTTAGTAATCATAATTAATAACTTGCTCATCATCTTTATTATTTATCATAATACTGCCTTTTCTACTTTAGGTTTTGAATTTCTTATTATTATAATGAATGTCACAGCGTATTTCAAGATCACTTACATCATCTACAAATATTCGACATCTGAACAGATATTACATATATTGTTGCTCATTGATTTCTGACATCAAAATGCTCCCATAAGTTGCAAAAGCCATCATTTGTCCATTAAGAACTTTAAAAATAAACTTTTTTAATGTGAAGCTTGTAACTGAACATATATATTATTATAAAAATTTTCTTAATATTTTTTGATATTAATACTCTTCTTAAATTAATTTTTTAGAGTTTTAAACTATATTTTATTCCTGATTGCTTCCTATCACCCTATATGTACTTTGAAGTTTAAATGAAATTTATTATAATGTAGTGATAGCTACTTGTAAGATATTGTTTATCCTGGAAAAATTCATTGTAATGCTCTTATAGAAAAAAGATATGAAAATTGGTTTATATCTTCATGTCCTTTTTATTTTAATCCAAACTTTGCTGACTCAAACCTATTGAAGTCAGAGTGAGAGCATTTAATGAGCCATTTCTATTAGTAGCATGTATTCTATGATTCAGGTAAAAAGAATCATTAAAATATCACTGAGAACACCATAATTTTCATGTACAATTCTTGCTAAGTGGAGCATGTCGAATTTTCTTTCTTTTTTTTTGTACATCAAATAACATTCGTATGAGGCATTCTAAATCTTTGGAAACCAATGTTACCAAAGAAACTACTTTTCATAAAAGAATATATTTTTTAATACTTCAAATTATCTTAAAATGTGGATACTAGTTAGTATTTTATAAACACAATATTTCATTGTAATTACTAACTCAATTTTATCATCAACAAGAAAGAGTCGTAAAGGCAGCTTCGCTTGTCGAGGAGCCCTACCTTCTGCTGCCATCCATGGGGCAGAGAAGTATCGTTCAACAGACACAGAATATCTCCAAATGTTAGAACAATAACGGTCTAAGTGCATTTTATATTGCATTAAAAATATTAATTTTAAAAAGCAAAATTCACAAAACAGGTTTTTCTTTTGTTTGTTTGTTTGTTTGTTTCTTTCTTTTTTTTGTGGTTTTTGGCCTGGGCTGGGTTTGAACTCACCACCTCTGGCATATGGGGCCGGCAACCTACTCCTTTGAGCAAGAGCCACTGCCCAACAGATTTTTGCTCATAAGAGTTAAATAATTGCAGTAAAGTCTTAATAGTACAGAATTTTGTGTTACATCTATTACATATCATTGTTTTAATTTTGTAAGTTTTAATAGGACTATCAGAATATGCAAAACCTGACATAGGAAAAATGGAATTAGTTATGGGTTTTTTCAATGGGAAATGGGAATGATAAAATGGGAATAATAAGGTAACAAAATATAAATAAGGATTAAGAAGGTATTTGAGTACATGTGTTTCATATAATAATCATTATACCTCTGACATTTGATTTCTTATTTTTACTAAGGAAATTATAGCTAATTCATTGATAGCTTAAAATTTGCCAATGGACTTACATAAATGTTTCATAGATTCTATTGTCAAACCATTTGTGTGGGATTGATGTTAATTGTCTTTGATAAATGAAGAAAGAAGGTGAAATTTGGAAGATGACATACTGATATCACGTGCTTACTCTGACACCGAAATCTTCTCAAATTATACAGCTTCCTTGAACTTTAAGTCTAATAGAGTCATTATTTTCCTTTGGGACTGGTCTCTTCCTGATTGTCCTTTTGTCCTGATTTTGAAGATACTTCAACTTTTTTAGATATTCGTCTTGACGCCTTTTCCTTTTTGAAGGAATCACTTGTTCTTTGAGATCGAACTTTTTTTTTGTCTAGACTTTCCTTTTCATTTTACACTCACTGATTTTCTGTTCGAATAAATGTTCTTCAATAACATGTCAAAGACTATGAAACAATATCAACAACAGCAACTTTTCTAACCAGATGAATATTTAATGTTTCCTGTAAAGATTCTAAGGACATATGCAAATAGAAACCCTTAATTCATGTTACAGGACAGTTGCATCTTTTTAGGCTAATATTTCAGCCTTGAACCTGTATTTTAGAAGTTTTTCAGATTCTTTTCTCTGCCTCTCTTCTCCCACGAGGACACACTTTGAATTAGGTCTACTTCTAAAGTTAATCTCTTTCACTTCCATCTCTCATACAATTAGGCTCAGGTTTTATTGACTGGCCTCTGTCGTGGTCTGAGTAGCAGGGGAGAAACCCCAGCACCCAGCAGTTCCTCAGGTAACACCGCTGTACTCAAAACTTTTTCTTACAGCATCGAAGAGGAACAAATGGTTGTGCAGTCCTCCGTCTGCGTGGAGTTTGTGTGTCCTCACATTTGCGTGAGTTTTCTCTGGGGCGTCTGGGCTCCCTCTTCATCCCACAGTAATGCATGTCAGGCTTGTTGGATTATCTAAAGGGTCTCAGTGTGACTGTGGGGGTGGGACTGGATGTCCCTGTGGGGGGCAGATTCCTCTCCAGGGTGGGTTTCTGCCTTGTTCCTTGAGCCCCTGCTGTGGGCTCTGGCCATCAGGGACCCTGAACTTAATTAAGGGGGTTGAAAATGAATGAATTGGATGAATTATTATCAAATAAAAATTTGTAAAATCTGTGATAAGCTTACAATGTATAAGAATAAGTGACTCAGGGTGATGGCGTTCTCCATGAATGGGGCTTTTGTGACTTTTTGAACTGTGAAGTGGGAGGAGGTGCTGTTGCCGATTTCTCTTTGCAAACATTTTATTCCTTTGACCCACCATTATGCCAACTGCCGTCACTGACAGTTCACCAAAAATTGAATACATTATCATCTTACATATTTTTATCAATCTTTCTTAAATGTCTTTGTAACACACTTATTTAAATGCTTACTAAATGGATAGAAATATTTGGGATCTTTAGAAGGTTGGCGAGGCTTTTCTTATGAGAATTGTGTTACAGGAACTTAACTCTTATTGTTATCAATTAGCCCATGGTAAAATGGTTATATTAAAGTATATGTCATTTTGCTTAAAGTCATGGTTTCTGTGCGAAGAACCCATCACAGGCGTTAAGTGGGGACTGTCTGTATTAGTATGGTGGCCACCTTTATTTTTCTGTGTGACACAACTGCACATTTTATTCATTCCTTGACGATATATACCCTGATCAATTACCATTAGCAGCCATTATTCCAAGTGCTGGGAATACATGTTGATGAGAGGAATGCAGACAAAGTCTCTGGTGTCACGAAGATTACATGAGAAGTGGCCAATAAACAAGACATAGACAGCACATATGTGGTGATGATAACTGCTATGCAGTAAAACACACTGGGATAAGAAACCATCAATCAGGCAAGAGCAGCTCTACGTGCCATGGCCAAGGAGGGCAGCTGTGTCAAGTCAAAATACAGCCCAGGCGACCTGAGGAGTCTGGCAGGAGCCTGCAGGAGAGACAGTAGGAAAGGCCACACCCTGGAGGTAGGAATGTGGCTGCTGTGTCTGGAGACTACACTATGACCATTCTGGGTGGAGCCGTGAATAAAAAGGAGACCGCAGATGAGATGGAGAGGGAACCTGGTACCAGACGGTGTGGGGGCGCTCAACCCTCACTGGGAATCTGGATGAGATTCTTAGTGACATGGTAAGACATTAGAGCTTAGGGCAAAAATAAATGTGCTCTTCACTTTATTGTTGAAGAGGTCTGTGTGGCA
Source organism: Loris lydekkerianus (assembly GCA_963574355.1). Lineage (NCBI taxonomy): Eukaryota > Metazoa > Chordata > Mammalia > Primates > Lorisidae > Loris > Loris lydekkerianus. The sequence continues at coordinate 1,576 of CAUYPK010097614.1, read as the reverse complement.
GCTGTGAGGCTAATAAGCTTGTCCTTTCATCATCTACAGTTGAGCGTCTACTTCATGTGATGAACTGGGGATGCAGGGCTAATGAAGGTACTTGGTGGCTTTTGGAGTTTAACGTTCAGATTTCCCATCTTGGCGTTCCCTTTCTCCATTCAATTTTCTCCCTGTTCACCTCTTACTTTCCTTCATTCTGTTTAATTTTTTCTTCAGTTTTGAGATAATGTTTAGTACTTTGACTCCTCTGCCCCATCCTTTGTCTTCTGGGCATTTTACATTTAAGAACGCCCACATCAGCTTTCCAAGCCTGGAGACATGGATGGCTTCTGCTTAAGTTCCACCCAAAACTTGGACTATAGTTTCCAACCCAACAATTCTCAACTGGTGTCATCTCTGTCATCCAACTTCTCCAGTTTCTCTCCCCCATCATTAACTCCATACTTGTTTGAGAATAGTTTGACAAACATTTCACCACAAAGAGAGAAAATCAAGATCAGTATGCCACCGGCTCCCTGCATCCCTAGTCCCACAGGGTGACACCAAACTGAAGAGCCCAGGAGACATGTGACATATGATGGTGGCTCATTTAGCCATTGAGTAGCCAACTCTGCATCATAACCAAGAAGTGTCATAATGTACAGCTGCACCCAGTGACAGCAGGGTCAGTAAGGAAAGCCTGTGGAGAGAAATAGCCAGAGGGTGGTCTTCCACAAGAGAACCTCCAACAGCACTGAGGTGAATGTACATGATTCCCCCCATGTTTCAAGGAAGATCACAGGGCATTTAACACTTAATCTGCCCAATTTAAGACAAGACCAGATTGAATTAGCCTTGCCCATACTGGCTCCTATGGAGGAGTGCAAGGTGACTCAGGCTCCTTGAGGGGACGTGTGAGAGCTTCAAGGTGACTCGGGCTCCATGAGGGGACGTGTGAGAGCTGCAAGGTGACTCGGTCTCCATGAGGGGACGTGTGAGAGCTGCAAGGTGACTCGGTCTCCATGAGGGGATGTGTGAGAGCTTCTAGGTGACTCGGGCTCCATGAGGGGACGTGTGAGAGCTGCAAGGTGACTCGGTCTCCATAAGGGGATGTGTGAGAGCTGCAAGGTGACTTGGGCTCCATGAGGGGACATGTGAGAGCTGCAAGGTGCCTTGGGCTCCATGAGGGGACGTGTGAGAGCTTCAAGGTGACTTGGGCTTCATGCGGGCACGTATGAGAGCTGCAAGGTGACTCGGGCTCCATGAGGGGACGTGTGAGAGCTTCAAGGTGACTTGGGCTTCATGCGGGCACGTATGAGAGCTGCAAGGTGACTTGGGCTCCATGAGGGGACGTGTGAGAGCTGCAAGGTGCCTTGGGCTCCATGAGGGGACGTGTGAGAGCTTCAAGGTGACTTGGGCTTCATGCGGGCACGTGTGAGAGCTGCAAGGTGACTCAGGCTCCATGAGGGGACGTGTGAGAGCTTCAAGGTGACTTGGGCTTCATGCCGGCACGTATGAGAGCTGCAAGGTGACTTGGGCTCCATGAGGGGACGTGTGAGAGCTGCAAGGTGCCTTGGGCTCCATGAGGGGACGTGTGAGAGCTTCA
>CAUYPK010097611.1:0-10400 GCA_963574355.1 Loris lydekkerianus | reverse complement strand
GCTGTCGCCCCCCGCCCGTCCTCCCTTCCGTCCTGCCTCCCTGCCTACCTCCCTGCCTCCGGTCGTGCCTGCCCGCCCCCTACCTTCCTTCCTTCCTCCCTTCCTTCTTTCCTTCCTTCCCTTCCTCCCTTCCTTCTTTCCTTCGTTCCCTTCCCCTTCCTTCCTTCCTCCCTTCCTTCCTCCCTTCCTTCTTTCCTTCCTTCCCTTCCCCTTCCTTCCTTCCTCCCTCCCTTCCTTCCTCCCTTCCTTCCTTCCTTCCTCCCTTCCTTTTTTCCTTCCTTCCTTCTTTCCTTCCTTCCCTTCCCCTTCCTTCCTCCCTTCTTTCCTCCCTCCCTCCCTCCTTTCCTCCTTTTTTCTTTCTCTCTTTTCTTTCTAATTTTACAACTTCTGATTGCTTTTCCTAATGAATATTCACCACATTTATAACTAGATAAGGCAATAAATCTATTTCCATTAAAAAGAGAAATGCTTAGAAGTAAACATACAATGATATCTTAAAATTGAGCCTCTCATAACCACTCATATCTACCTAACCCTGTTCCAGTTGTGTGCTGAGTTTTCTGCCAGGACTATGGTGCTGATTGGGCAGAGATGTGAATTCATAGCCCATAGTGCTACTTTCTACCCTGCGGGGCTTTGCCTCCTGTTCCAGGTCTCTCGTCACTCGGGTGACCCCTGCCTGTTGCTCTGACTCTGCCCGTGTCTGCCTGGCTGTGTCTGAGCCTCCCAGACAGACGCAGAGGGGTGCTCCTCTTTAAAGGCCATTGTCTCACGTACTTCCTCTCACACCACATCCAGTCAGGCTCAGCCACCACCCCCACTTCCTGCCCAGTTTTCTTCAGTATGGTTGACAACTATTCTCATGAGAGAATGGACTTTTCTTTGTGAAGTCAGCCTCGGCCACAGATGGCTTCTTTGAGAGAACAAGATATCTCACAAGTAACCAGCTAAATGGGCCAACTTGGCCGTGACGCTGTGGCAGGACTTTGTCACTAGGGAAGCCAGAGAGCCATGACAAGAGACTAGGGCAGGTGTGCCCTGTGGGGATGGAGGAGCAGCCCCGGCTGGTGTCCGGCTGAAGAGAAGGACGCAGGGACTGAAGCTGGCAGGCGTCCTGTGCGTCTTGCTCCCTCAGGTGCTTTCTGACTTCTTGTCACGTCCCCTCAGCTCTTCTTGAGATGCAATTATCTGAAATTTTTACATGCAAGGGACTAAAGAAATGGATCTATTTATAGCTATTCACCTAGAAAGTGAGAAGCTGGATTTTTAAACCAAGTGACCAACCCCCTTGAATCCCTGATGGTGCAAGATCTCTGGGCGCTTCCGCCCCGGCCTGGCTCAGGTCATGGCGAGCTGTAGGGTGTCAAGAAACACACCTTTCACTTTGATTATTTTATGTGCAGATTAACAAAAATAAAGAAAACATATTCATCAGTAAAAAAATCCATCTCTTGTGGTTGTCATGGAGATAAAGTATTTAGAGCAGCAAAACCTTTCCTGGGGAAACAATGACAGTTGAGATTTCCAACTCCCAAGAATTGCATTCAAGGAGGTTTCAACTTCCACTTGTTCTAGATCTATCTCTGAAAAAAAAAATGTAGGAGGGAGGTAGACATTTGCACTCACTTCCTGGGATAGAAAGTCTGAGTAGCACCACAGGTCCCCAGAGCTTTGTTTCAGGACCCACAGTGGAAACAAGTTTCCATGTCCTGGGAGGTCTGTCCATGTTAATAGTTACCTACCGGGGGGCACCTCCATGGGACAGGGCACCCAGGAGCTCTTGGGCAGTCTATAGAAGTAAACACAAAACACAGGCAAAGGACTAGAAAGAAACAATTAGTTTGTAAAAGGAAACAGTCTTTACAGAGAGATGAATCTGAATCAGGGGAAAAAGAAATCCTCATTCCTGGCAGCACCATCCGCACTTGTGTAGCATCAATTAAGTGCTGAGATACAACTCGTGAAAATTGTCAGATTCAGAGACTCTTAGAGACCACCCCTGTGCGCCAACTGCTTCACTGGGCTTTTGAAAAGTGGTGCTCAATCAGGAGAGTGGGCATGGGACGGCCACAGCATGGACAGCACAGCAAAATCCAGAAAATAGGGGCAGGAGTGAAGTTACTGTGGGGACGTTAGTCCCAGGGGTGGAGACCAGGAGATGAAGGCAGGGCTGGGAGGAGAAGCAACAGAGACAGGAGTGTGGAGGTGCACGCCGGGAGTGTGGAGGTGCACGCCGGGAGTGTGGAGGTGCACGCCGGGAGTCTGGAGGTGCACGCCGGGAGTCTGGAGGTGCACGCCAGCACGGTAGCCAGAGCAAGGCCTCGCCCCCCCCCCCCAAAGCCCACATAAACACAAAATCATAGGTAGAACATATCTATCACATCAACCAGTACACATGGATTTAACCTACCTTTTAATTCAAAAAGATTTCAGGTTGGACCAAAAATCACATACAACTCTATGCTCAATACAAATGGCATTCCTAAAAGCTTCAGAAAGCATGAAAAAAAATTGTGGGTGGAGATACATTAGTTAAATGTAACTGAAAAGCAAGCAAGGATCATGAACTTTAATATCAAAGAAGGTGGGATTTAGGCCCAGCAAGGCGATGGGGACACTTGGTGAGAGGCAATGAACACACATAACCCCGCGTGAGATTTGAAATGGCAGCTACGCCCATGGAGCAGAGACTGATGGGGGACACAAGACGTCAGCACGAGCTGGCGGTGGGGATCTTAGCTCATCTCCCTCCTGCAGTCCTGACGGATAAAGCACCAGAACAATATGGATACAGTAGTTCAAAATAACACTGCATTAACTCATCTGAATCCAACCTTCTGTCTTGAAGGTGGAGAATAGGGTTTTTGAAAATGACTCCAACCCTATCATGAAAATAGATTATATTGGATCACAAAGAAATACTGAATAATCCCCCCTCCCACCCCTGCAAACTGCAGAGAGTACAGGCAGTGTTCTCTGAGCACAGTGCAGCAAAGTAGTAGTTAATAAAACAGGTAAGGAAAAGTCTTTCAGCCAAAAAATAATTAAAAACAAAACCCTTACTTCTTGAATACTTCTTGGATAAAAGAGGAAATAAAAATGAAAGGTAAGTGTCTAGATAGACACTGTCCAGTGTGGCTGCCATGAGCCATGTGTGGCAGTTTAAAGTAGAATTTAAAAGTTAAATAAAGTTAAATTAAAAACTGAGATCTTCACTCACACACACCAGCCACACTTCAAGTGCTTGACACCCACAGAACCTTTCCAGGACAGCCGTCAGTGAGCTCTGGGGCACCGTCCTGGGCTGCAGCTGGCTTTCATGAAATCATGGCATTTGAGAATCTCCGTGATACCGCTGACACGGTGCTTAGTAACCTCTTCATAACATTACAAACACAGGTCAAAAATGAGGGAAAACACACACATTTTGTGTCTTCCCCCAAAAGTTAGAAAAAGAACTACAGTGTAAGCCTTCAGCAGAGAAGAAAGCAGAATTTAATGAACCAGAAAACAGAAAACCAGTAGCACTAACCAATAAATCCATAATCCATGGATGAGAAAAACACACAAACTGAAAAACTTACGTTTTGCAAAGGATAAAAATACAATCATAAAAATTAAAAGGGAATATAACTAAAATAACAGAAAATTAAGAGAAGGAGACCTCTTTGCTCAGCTCTCTGGAAATGATGAGAAACTCTGGAGGAAATGCATAATTTTGCAGGAGAATGTGATTTACCAAAGCTAATACCAGACGAGATAGAGAATAAAACCTAAAGTGCTCCTTTCCACAGGAGAAAACTTTCTCATTACATTATGTGCTGTGATCCTCTGAAATGTGCGTGATGGAAGACAGGATTTGTGACCCCATCTGACTGACAGTGGAAGGGGAGAGAAATGAATGGGCCTGCCCAGTCTCACAGGTCTACGAAGTGAGAATCTGGGTCTGAGCACAGAAATCTTGAACTTACGGAACATGTGACCTTTCAGCTTTGGTGGGTGGCTTTATAGCTTGGTTCCTGTCCTCGGGAGGACAACCTTCCAAGACAGATCTAGGAATTAGGCAGAAAAAGCTCCTGTAAGTGCAATAGGGCTGCACAATCACCCCTCAGATGTACCAAGGTAGGGGAGTTTCATTCAGTATCTTCATCCTTTGAAGCTGCTCTTAAGAGCCTCATTCCTGACTCTTTAGACCCACCTGCTCTTGTAGTCCATGTGCTCCATGAGGCCTTTCCCGGTTTCCCACGCAGCTGTGCTCTCTGTCACCTCAAGTTCAGAGCCCCATTTGCACCTGTCACCTCACTCTCCACTCCCGCATTTGTCTCCCCCTCCAGGGGCTGCCCAGTCCTGGCCCACTCCTGCAGGGCACTGTGCCCACTGCAGCGGCTGTCAGTGTTTGTGGGCTCACTAAGAACCAGAACCATGTTGACATTTAAAGATGGAGGAGTGTCCAGATTCTTCAATTCAGCACACTCCGCGGCTTGCCTGCGGGCAGAGACCGGGTTACTGCAGCCTTGGGAAGAATACAGCCTCGAGTTGCAGGGGAGACAGGTGCAGACTTGGAGAACGACATGGAGAGTGTCATCAGGGTCTAGGTGCGGCAGACAGAGAGGCTGCAGGTGACAAGAATTCAGTCTGCCCAAGAGGATGGCCTGGGGAGAGGCCTCTCAGAAGAGATAGCGCTGGAGGGGGTCTTAAAAACAGGGTAGGTGCTCCCTAGGCTGAGAGGTGGTGGGGCCGAGGACGGGTGAAATGGGCCAAAGTGAGAAGTACACAGTTGTGTTTGCAAAGCTGCCAGAACACTGTGTGCGTGTTGTGTTGTGCACCGTGTGTGTGTGTGTGTGTGTGTGTGTGTGTATTGTATGTCTGTGATAGTGCGTGTGGCATGTGTGTTGTGGGTCTGTCTATAGTGTGTGGTGTGTGTATGTGTCTGGGCAGTGTGTCTGCACTATGTGTGAGGGTTGGTGAAGACCAACCAAATGGGGGTGATGAGAAATCAGTCTGAGATACACAGCAGCCAGCCTGAGGGACACTGAATTTAACAGTCAAGTGTGTGAACCTCATTTGGCGGGAAAGGGGGCCAAGTAAAGGTTTGAAAGCAGGCCGGTGACCGTCAGGTCTGTGTCACGGAAAGAGAATTACGGACGTGTGGGTGGGGGAGCATCAGGAAAAAGACCCTCCTTCTCTCTGATACTTGCTACCTGATACTTGACAGCTGCCAAGTCGCACCTGTCCGCACCACGTGCATGCCCGTGGGTGTGGTCTGTCTACCTAATAATGGACTCCAGGGGTGTTTGCTGGTTATCTCCCTGGAGATGTTTTTTGTTGTCACAACTTTGTGGGACAGAGTGTGCTTCTGGCATCCGGTGGGTTGAGGCCGGGATGCTGCCGAACATGGTGCAGTGCCCCAGACAGCTCTAACAACTGAGAACTACTCTGCCCCATGTCAGCAGTGCCACCATTGAAAGTCCCTGAGCCACCTGCAGGGAGCCGCCAGCTCAGACACCAGCTCTGAAGAGTCACAATGAAGTGAGCAAACCCTTCAAAGCAAACCCATTTCCTTTTCTTTTCTTTTTATCTCTCTTGCAAAACCCTCAATCCCTAAATAGCTCAAAAGCAGGATGGATTTTGTTCGGTTTGGTGTTTGTTCACCCCAGTTTAAGTCAAGAGAGGCTCAGGACTCATCTTCCTGTTTGACCTAAATGTTGTCCCTGAGGGCCTCGACTCTGTAGAGCTGCGTTATAACCCAGGGATCCTCAGATGGGAGAGCCGTGGCTAACTCCAAGACAGGGCTGGCTGTTCCACGCCATTCCGTGTTATGGCTCTCGTTTTACAACAAGGAAACTGAGGCAGAGAGTGATTTGCGTGGAGAGTAATCGCCTGCCTGACACATCAGTAAATGACACAGCTGGACCTAAATTACAGTCAGGACCAGTCTGGGTCCGGGGCCGTCCTGCTGTACTGGCCTTCAACACGCTACACTAGTTTCCTCACATTGTGTGCCTGGCGTCAGACTCATGAGCCTCATTGTTTTTTTGGCTTAAGAACACAAAGGTGGGGGAAGGGGCACAGCTGTGCTACACTGTGGGGCCCACTTGCAAGTCAAGTGGAAAAGAGTTTGCAGCGACCACAGGAAAAAGGCATTATAAACAGATCAAAGCGTCTGGACCAGTGCAGCACACTGATGTGTGCGTGGTCCTGTGTCCCGTTGAACAGAACTAGAGGATGATTCATATTTAGCATCAGCTATGTGACCTCTAGCTGAAGGGCTCTCACTTTCTAATATAGATATTTAAGAGCCACATAGTGTCATTTATTAGATTTTGTAAAAATTCCAGGTGTCCACCAGCCTTGCCCAGAAGGCTAACCTTCTAAGTAGATTTTTATCTGATCATCTGTAACTTACAAACTTTAAAAAAGAATTGTTTTTAGGCCATTTAAGGATTTCAGGGACACTTCTGGGGACCTCTTCTCACTAGGTCAGTAGGATCAGGATGTCCTCGTCACGTGTGACTGTTTGCCCCCTGTAGCAGTTGGTGTTGGAGGCCACCCCCCTGCCAGACGCAATGTGCCACCTGCCATTCTCGGCATATGAGGAAATCAAGGCCCAGCCTCATCTTATGCTGCAGGAACAAAATCAAGTTGAACTTGGCTACTTCATAGTTCCCTATCCAGAGCGTAAACCTCAGAGCTGAGCGTCCTTCCTGTAAGGGAGGAGATGAGGTCTGTGTGGGGGGACGTGGCTGCACGAGGAAAAAGTTTCCTTCCTCCCTCATTGCAAGGCTCAACGCTGAGCCCTCCCACAACAAAAGATAGACTAACAATAGAAAAGCAGACGCATTCACTGAATGTAAGCTTTATGTGCCACAGGAATCTTCAGAAACGAAGACCCAAAGACACAGCAAGAGCCGTGTGTATTTTACACAAGGTCTGGTGAAGAAGAGGATGGCTATGGAGATACAAGGTTGGACAGGGTGGGGTAATGAACCCAAGGGAGCTTAGCAAGGCCGGTTGGTTCAGATTCTTTCCAAGACCCCTTTGTCTTCAGAGATGAAGACAGATAAAGACATCCTTTCCTCCAGGCAGAGTGGAGGCCCCTCTGGAACGAGGGTCTCATGACTTATGCCATGGGAAGGTCAGTTAAGCCACATGGCCTGCATTGGAGGACACAGGGTAAAAGGAGTCCACTCTAGTGCTCATGGTCTGATTCTGAGATTTTCCTTATTTGTAAGGTGCCGTATTGGGGGATGGCGTGTCCTCAACCTCATTATCAGCCCGAAGAGAGGGACTCCTGGGTGAAAAGAACTAAATGGGCCTGGGTTTGTCCCCTTTGGGGAACTACTGGAGATAGTCACATTTTGTCACATTTTGACTTGGAAGGAAAGAGAATAAATCCAGGAGCTGATTCCCCAGGAACTTAGGCCATCCTTGGCACTGCCAGGAACTGTGATGAGGCCGGAAACAAAGCTGGAGACAGAGGGAGAGCTGGAGCCTTCCTGGAATCTGGAGAAAAGATTAAACAAAAAAAAAAAAAAAAAAAAGCAAAACCTTTCCTCCCAATCCTGGAGGGAGGGAAGAGAGGACCCTATAATCCCACGGAAACCAGTTCAATTTATTGCTATTTCATGGAAGCAGCTGGATCCACCAGGGAGGAACCAAAGAGAGGCTTTTATTTAAAATTAATGGCTGAGGTCACCTCTTAAAAGCCTGTCATTTACATGAACAAAGGAGCAATTGCTTCCTGACAGCAGTGACGGGGAAATGGAAACATTGGCATTGATGTTTTACCCACAAATCTCCACTCATCTACTTACTCCATTTTATCCCTTGACCTGTCTTTTTAATCATTTCACCTCCTTTTTGCAAAGAATGACTGCTGTTTCTAACACAGGGGGCAACCTTACCGCCTGGCAAATTCAAGGACCCTGTTGACGAATGGAGGTCACTTATGATTGTTCATCTGCCCTTTTGAGAATAAATCATGTGTGCTCTTCACATTGGGTGTGGACTCACAGGAGAAGGGAGACATCAGGCAAAAAGTTGGGCCAGTCCCTGCCCCATGAGGGAAAGCCCTTTCCCACTGCACCACTTATAAGAGGACAGAGTCCAGGGTCCCCACCCTCCAGGTCTCACAGTGCTCCATCATCATATATATTATACCTAAGAGTGAACATCGCTCTGAACACACTGAGCATCATCTTGGCTTTGGAAGATGATGCATCTTCCATCTACCACCCCTGCAGAGCACTCTGTTGTTTTGTTTTTGTTTGAAGTTGTTTTTTTTTTTTTTTGCCCCACAGTGAGTTGACAGCTTCTGTCTGGCTCCCTTGGAGTTTCCAGAGAAATCTGGGTCTCTTCCTAGACCTAGAAAAGTACAATACAAATGGAGATCTTCCTGCTTTGAGATTTTCCTCTTTCTCAAGCCCTTTCCCCCTGGATATCATTTCACTTTTATTTTTTCCCCAGGATGTCTAGGGTGATGCTTCAGAAGAAAAATCATGCTGCAGGGCAGAGTGTGAGTGTTGTGGCCAATCTGGAACAGATTGTGTGGAATTTCCACACCTGCTAGCAGGCCGTGAAAAGACTCCTCACCCACCACAAGGTTGACGGCTGAGACCTCTGTAACAAAAGACAGACTAAAAAGGGAAATGCAGGCACACTCTTAAAATAATAAGTTTTAGGAGACATGGGTCTCTTTGGAAAAGAAGACTCAAGGAAACACAGAGGACTATGTGTATTTTACTCTTAAGTCTGATGAACTTGTGGAGAAACATGATTGAACAAAGCAGGTGTGATCTCGTAGTAAAGAACCAGAGGAAACTTAGCGAGATCACTTTGTTCAAATTCTTCTTGGCTTTTCTGTGTGACATGTTTTCCTTCTGGTTATAGGACAGAGCACCTGTCACATGAAGAACTTCAGGAGAAAAGGGAGGGTGAAGGTCAGAAGGTGACCTTCCTGGGTGATACAGATGTATGGACAGGGAAGTAGGGCGAGATGCAGATGTGGAATGCAGAAGCAGGTACAAGTGTTGGCCTTGGGAAAAAAAGAGAGGGAAGAATAATAGTACAGAGGAAATGAACAATAATCTACTTAATGAAAGGGGATCAGAATGTGCCACTTCAAAATGTGCCACTTTGGCATAAGAAGGATTATTTTAAGGTGAAGACAATTGAGAAGAAGCAGATATCTTCTGCCTAAAAGCTAGGCATAAGTTTCTCTTTGTGAAGGTGCTTCCCCACCCCCCTCCATACTGGGAAGAAGAGAACAAATCTTATCAAGAGAGATAGGCCTGAGGAGAGTTTCCATAAACAACCTTAATAAAAACCTCCTATCTTTCATTAGCTTTCCCCATATACTTTCCTTGCCACAATTTACCACCTCTGGAAGCTCAAAATGCCCTTTCCTGTGTTTTCACATTTCTGCATGTATTTATCACCCTTTGTTAAAATGGTATATATGCTGCCAGGTATGACAACCTCTTTGGGGTTTCTCTTGATTTCAGCAGGATCTCCCATAGGCACCTGAAATAAACCTTTTTCTCCTATTGATCTGTCTTTTGTGAATTTAATTGGCAGAGCCCCAGGTAACAGGTTTATCCTCCCCTGCAATAAAAAGATTTTCCTCCCCTCACATACACGTGAACTGCAAATAAAAGCGAAATCAGGAAAGGAAAATAATATTTGAAATCAGACAGGGAGGTGAAATTGATATCAGCTTATTTTCCTTTGTTCAAATCATGTCATTACCCTATTCATTCATTCCTTCATTGAAAAGATCCTTCTAAATTTTTTGATGTTGCTTTGGAAATGCAAGTACCACCTTCTGAAGATTGGGTTTTTATATTTATAAATATTCACTTCATTTCCACAAGTGTGGCATATTTCTCCTCCTGGCATACTCGTTGGAAAAGATTTTAATGCAGAGCCCTGTAGAATTTGTCCTGTCTTTCTTTTTTTTTGGGGGGGGGGGTAGAGTCTTTGTTGTTGTTGTTGTTTTTATTGTTGGGGATTCATTGAGGGTACAATAAGCCAGGTTACACTGATTGCATTTGTTAGGTAAAGTCCCTCTTGCAATCATGTCTTGCCCCCAGAAGGTGTGGCACACACCAAGGCCCCACCCCATCCCTCCCTCCCTCTTTCTGCTTTTCCTCTCCCCCCATAACCTTAATTGTTGTTAATTGTCCTCATATCAAAGTTGAGTACATAGGATTCATGCTTCTCCATTCTTGTGATGCTTTATTAAGAATAATGTCTTCCACTTCCATCCAGGTTAATACGAAGGATGTAAAGTCTCCATTTTTTAAAATAGCTGAATAGTATTCTATGGTACACATATGTACACATATATCACAGCTTGTTAATCCATTCCTGGGGTTGGTGGGCATTTAGGCTGTTTCCAC
>CAUYPK010097608.1:0-11840 GCA_963574355.1 Loris lydekkerianus | reverse complement strand
TAGGACTGACCAGAGTAGGACTGACCAGAGTAGGATGGCCCAGAGTAGGACTAACCCGGGTGGGACTGCCCAGGGTAGGGCTGCCCAGAGTAGGACTGCCCAGCATTGGACTTCCCAGAGTAGGTCTAACCAGGGTAGGACTGCCCAGAGAGGGACGGCCCAGAGTAGGACTAACCAGGGTAGGACTGCCCAGAGTAGGACCGCCCAGAGTTGACTGCCCAGCATTGGACTGCCCAGAGTAGGACTGCCCAGAGTAGGACTGCCCAGAGTAGGACTAACCAGGGTAGGACTGCCATGGTAGGGCTGCCCGGAGTAGGACTGCCCAGCATTGGACTGCCCAGAGTAGGGCTGCCCGGAGTAGGAATGCCCAGCATTGGATGGTCCAGAGTAGGACTAACCAGAGTAGGACTGCCATGGTAGGGCTGCCCGGAGTAGGACTGCCCAGCATTGGACTGCCCAGAGTAGGACTAACCAGGGTGGGACTGCCTATAGAGAGACTGCCCAGAGTAGGACTAACCAGGGTAGGACTGCCCAGCATTGGACTGCCCAGAGTAGGACTAACCAGGGTAGGACTGCCCAGAGTAGGACAGCCCAGAGTAGGACTGCGCAGAGTACGACTGCCCAGCATTGGACTGCCCAGAGTAGGACTAACGAGGGTAGGACTGACCAGAGTAGGACTAACGAGGGTAGGACTGACCAGAGTAGGGCTGACCAGTGTAGGACTGACTAGTGTAGGACTGACCAGAGTAGGACTATGCATAGTAGGACTAGACAGTATAGGACTGACCAGAGTAGGACTGAGGAGAGTAGGGCTGACCAGTGTAGGACTGCCTAGGACAGTGCTTGGCACAGGTTTGGTGCTCAACAAATGCTGTGTGGGAAGGGTCTCGTTCCAAACAAATATTTGATTGGTGCTCCCAAGTCCTTTCACAGGTATTTTTCCTCCAAACATGCCTGGTCTCAGGCCCAGGTCTGTGTAACCTTGACCTTCTGTTGTCATTTTGGTTGGAGGTTGGTGGGAGGAGAAGCTACAACGTATTAAGGGCACTTTCTCATTTTAGCAACATCAGGGCAATGTAGCTAAATATATCCTTAACATGGGGACACATTATGTTCAATAACAAAAGCAGTTTATTTATATACAGTTAAATAGCTCTCTTGAGAGAGGAAAGGAATCATATTTTCACCAGGAGCAGTTCTTTTGTGGTGTGCAACTCCCCTCTACTGCTCCTGGGTCTGATGTGGTGACATCTCTTTTCACAGACAGACCAGTTGGAGATATCAGGTTGAAAGGAGAAGGGCCGGCATGGACTGAGTGTGCAGTGTTTGGGGATACTCTGTAGCTAAGTGGTAATGCCATCCTACTTTCCCTCTACCTGAAGTTCAGGTAGAGTTGATGACCTACCTTGTTAACACAGTGCAGAGACATAAATATAACATCAGGAATGATGGCTCATGCCTATAATCCCAGCACACTGGGAGGCTGAGGCAAGAGGATCACTTGAGGCCAGGAGTTGAAGACCATGCTAGACAATATAGTGAACCCCCATCTCTACAAAAAAGAAACAAAACAAAAAGAAACCCAATCTTAGCCAGGTGTGGTGGCACACCTGTAATCCCGGCTATTGGGGAGACTGAGGCAGAAAGATCACTTGAGCCCAGAAGTGTGAGGTTGAGAGAGCTATGATAACACTGCTCTTCTCTAGCCCAAGCAACAGTGCAAGACATCTGTCTCAAAAACAAACAAACAGGGCGGGGCCAGTGTCTCAAAGGAGTAAGGCGCGGGCCCCATATACCAGAGGTGGTGGGTTCAAACTCGGCCCCAGCCAAAAACTGCAAAAACAAACTAACTAATAACAACAACAACAACAACAACAACAACAACAACAACAAACAAACAAGAGAGACTTTATTATCATGTACTTGCAATTATGCATGGTGAGTTATTCTCCCACCTGTATTCTTACTATGCCAAATAAGTAAGTCTTGTATTAATGAAAGGGATAATAAGATGGAGTGGAGTGAGTGGAATGCATTTTAGAACTTTAAAAAAAAGTACGCGTGTGTGTGTGTGTGTGTGTGTGTGTATACACATATATATACATATCTTCAATTTGAAAGTTCCCTTGGTTTCCGGCTGCGGAAGGCCACCCAGTTAGTTAAGAAAACAGCAGGTTGGAGATCATGGGTGGTTATTTTATGTGTACTAAAATAGAAGAAATGGCTGCAGTTGTTTTCCTCCACCCCACCCCCTCCCATTAAACTAAGAAAGGCATCTTATAGCATCAGACAACTTAAAAAGATTGCAATAAGGAAACTGTCTGCCTTGCCCTTCTGTTAAGAATATAGGGGTCTGGAGTGAGCCCTGGTGACACTCCAGGTAGTGTTACTCCAGGTAACACTAACTGGCAGTTAGTTGGTGGCCCACAGACTAAAAAAGAGGTAAACCCTCAACTTTTCAGGCTTGTCTGTAGAGTTTCTTGGTGGCATAAACACCAGGCCTAAGCACAAAAAGCATCTGGTGCATTTTTCAGCTTCCAATTGCCTGCCCTGAGGCCACTCCTGACCATAGACTGAAAAGACAGGAGACGGGAGCTGGCAGAAAGAGCAGCAGTCTGGATTCTGCCCAGGGCTCTCACACTGAGCGCTGTGGGAAGGTTTGGGGATCCATCCCTCTATTACAGCTTTATCTCTTTTGTGCTCCAGGGATATTGAAGATGTGACATGTAGCGGGTTGTGTTTTCCAGAAATGACCACAGCAAGACCTCTCAGCCCATAGGCTCATCTGCAGTGTGACCGTGCCCTCCCCCATCAAGAGGCGGTTTCATTCCCACTCCCTGACCCCCTTGACTCTAAGCTGGCCACAGGGACTCGCGGCCAATAAAAAGTTGGGGAAGCGGTGCCAGCTGACTTTCAAGGTTTAGCCAAATGCTATGCAGCTTTCACTGGCTCTCTTGGAAGGTTGCTGGGCAGACGTTCCCTCCAGCTGCTGTGCAGTGGAAACGTCAGTCCCGTGGAGAGGTCACATGCAGGTGTGCTTGGGAGTAGTCCCAGCGGAGTCAGCCCAGACACCAGATGTCAATGAAGAAACCTCCAGACGATTCCAGCCCCTGATTGAGTTTTCTACTGAGGTCCAGGCATCATGGGACAGACAGTTTGCCCCATTTTCACATCCAAATTCCTAACCCACAGAATCGTAGGGCACAATAAGATGGCTGTTGTTTTTATGTAAGTTTGAGGTGGTTAGTTAGATAGGAATATCTCCCCAGAGCATGCCAGGGGAGATGCAGGCTGTTAGAAGGTGGCACTCCCTCCGCAAGCTGCGGCCCTGTGTGCCCTGCGCTGCACTGCGTGACAGGCAGCCAGGTTCAGTCTGTCCAGGGGTGACTACCCAGCCTCTGCTTTTTGGCAGTGCAAAAAGATGCCTGTTCCTCTGGGACAGTGCAGCGCCCCCCAATACAGAGCCTGGCAGGGCAGGTGCAGCCTCCCCCTCCCCCCTCAGCCCAGCCAGATGCAGTGTGTGGTGTGCAGACTGTCCAGCTGCATACTGCAGCCCCAGAAAAGCAGGAAAGTATGAATGACACTGATCCCAGAAAGAGTTTTGTACAAACGAGGAGAGACCCGGAACTGTAGAAACCTCCGGCCACTTCAGGAGGAGCTGTGGGCAGAGGAGCTGAGCTCAGCTGCTTCCTGAGTGTCACCAGCTCAGCCTCCTGGGTGCCCAGAGCAGGTGCTTGCACTCTTCCTGCTTCCGTTTCCTTCACCTGGACAGTGAGGTTGGTGTAACTGGTGCTTCTTAAACTCTTCCACTGTGATATCCTTATGGCAGAGCAGAATGGGGTCAGAAGTTAATCTGAACTGCTTGCCAAAAACTAGACTCCCAAAACTGCACATACATTTGTTTTATACAGGTGGCCTTTAGAGTTCAGGGGAAAAATGTGACCTTAGGAGAAAAATCTCCCTCAACCACTGTACTGAAAACAGCAGAGCTTCTTCATTGTGACTATTCTGTCTGCAGTGGATTAAAGATGACCACGAATTCCTCAGTGCTCTTCCCAATGAGAGGGGCTCTATGTCTGCTTAAATCCAGGCAGGTTCAGAGGTTGCCTGAGCAAGAGAGCAGAGCGTGGCAGAGGTGGTGCTGGGCCAGCCTTAAGAGACAGGCAGCTCCTGTTTCCTGCTTCCTGGAACAGTTTCTCTGGAAAGCCTGAGTTTGATTCTTGGAGACCATCCTGCTGACGTGGGTAAGTGTGGGTGTGCCAGTCAAGCCTCCCCAGTCAAGTGTGGGTGTGCCAGCTGAGCCTCCCCAGTCACTCCCACCAAGGTACCAGGCTTGGGAGCAAAACCATCTTGGACTCTTGAGATGAGTCCACCGGCCAACGGATGTCCTTGTGTAGAACCACCAGCTGAATCCTGCTGGAACGTCGGGCCCACAGAAGTGGGAGGTGCCATAGTATCTCTGCTTTGAGGTTGTTATGCCTATGGTCTCTGTGCACTGCTGTGCTGTCACTCTCTGTTCAGTGATGTTGCATCGGTAGCTTGGAACTGATCATGGTAGAAATATCTACATGTCCAAAGCCTCCCAAAAATTTACCTGCACACCACTACCACTGCTAACGCCAGTTACAGCCATCTGATACTTTAGATATTTATTCAATATTTACTTATTCAACAAGCAAATTGAATATCACCCCCTCAGTGGAATGGAAGCTTCCTAAGAGGAGGAGCTTTGTATTTTTTGTGTATTGTTGCCTTCCCTGAACATAGAAAAGTGCAAAGCACAGAGCATGTGTTTACTGAAAACTTATCGGAGGCTGGACAGCACAGCAAGACACTGTTTCTACAAAAAAATGTTAGCTGGGCATGGTGGCATGCACCTATAGTCCTAGCTGCTCAGGAAGCTGAGACAGGAGGAGCCCTTGAGCTCAGGAGCTTGAGGTTACAGTGATCTATTGTCGCACCACTGCACTCTAGCCCGAGAGACAGAAAGGCTCTCTTTTCAAAAAAAGAAAAAAAAAAAACCCAAAAAACCACAAACCCAAAATATTTCTTGAATGGGGGCATTCTACTCCATAACATACGAGCAGTGAATCTCCCGTGTCAGCCACATCTCATGGCAGCTATATGCGTCTGGCCATGGACTGGCCATGGACTCGGGATTCAAGTTAGACCAGAGAACGTCCCTGAGTTATGCACAGGAATCAGACAGAGAACACCGATGTGAGTGAGAGAGCGGCGAGACTGGAGTGACTGGTGCTTTAAGAGTGTGAATTTGGAAACTATTAATGACCATTTGCCATTGGCCATGAGGACTGAGCACCAGAAGCCCTTTCCCAAGAAGAATGAAGCTGCTTTGCAGATAGACACAGTGACGAGAGAGAGGAAGGGACACGATTCCCTGATGTTTGAGACTCCTGGGTCTCATTTATTCTTGCCATTGGTTCATTGAGATTTTCTTGTACCTCTACGACACATTCTGCTTGTGTTTATTCACTAACTTAAGTTGATTTTTGCGACTTTCAACCCAAAGCATCCTAACACATAAAACCTCCATTTTTTGTTTTAATTTCAAATAATTTATCATCATCAGGGGAAAAAAAACAAAAACATTTCCTATATATCTTTTTGGTAAGTTTGGAAGGATGAGTCATATTCGGTCTGTAGAGTTTGAACAACATGCACGGGGCATGCAGCACTTTCTCTTCTTCTCACGGCCATAGTATGTTGAGAATTAGGTTAAAATACAACAATTAACAGCAATTAAATAACAAATAACAGCAATGTTCCTTTTCTCCAGTTTGTAATTTGTATTAGACCAACGAGTCTATAAGGGAAAGGCCTCTTAGAGTGGACATGGTGTGCAGTTCCACACAGCAGGAAATTGTGGGTAACTATTCTTGTTATTATAAGGTCTGTTTTGGAGGGAGGGAAGTGTGATTTGAGACAGTTTCTTTCACTGTGTCAAAGAAATATGGTCAGGGGATTTTTTCATGAACAAAGATGATTCCTGATGTTACTCTTTATTTTGCTACTTACCTTGAAATTTTTTCTCCCAAGCAAATGAACTAAAGGTCTCAAACTAACACATAGTCCCCACAACACTTACCTTGTAGCAGACCTTTCTTGTGCAGGGAAAATAACTGCGATCCGGCCTTGGACTTGATAATGGGGAGCAGTCAGCCTCATGACACTATTGGGGCTCAGTGAGCCAGCTTTGGCTCATGTTAGGTTGAACACAGAATTCATCTCCCATCATTTCCTCTTTGTTTTGATGTCTTTTATTTTTTCCCCCATGAAGAAACGTAACAATTCAATTCTAAGTTTGTATCCGACTGCAGCTTTTTTTGATTATGTCCATCTGTGTTTGTAGAAAAGGGGTTGTAAAGTTACCTCTCATTTCATCACCATTTTGGCCAGACCAGTTCTCAGCCAAACCATTGTTTTATGGCTGTTGCTTATTTGTCAGATTGTTTGAAATCATATTTCACTACCTCACTGATGTCAGGAAAAAAAAGAAGTGAACTCCGTGTTGAGTGGCTGAGAGGGGGGTACATGGACAGTGCCCCTTGATCCCAGAACTTCTCATTTAAGTCAAAACAGATCCTGCTGTATCAAAGGGAGCGGCTTCTACTTCACATGAACTGTACCTTCCAGACCATTCTGAAACTTACTTGGAAGGAAGCTTTGAGAGGCTTACTCTATTTGCTTTTCATTGTGCCGTTCTTAGCCAAGACATCCCCTTTGTAAGTTGCTGAAAACTATGTTGTTTTTCCTTTGAAATCTACATAATCATTTTAAAATATTTTGAAATACTTTCAAGCATGCAGCCAAGTGCAGAGAGTAACGTAACAAACACTAAGACTCACCATCCCAATTTAACAAATGTTTACATTTTGCTGTAATCACTTTAGGTCCTTTTTCTTTAAGAAACACAGTATTACAGATGGAAATAAAGCCCCTTCTGTGGCCTCCCCCTTCCTAACCTCTCTTCCTCATGACTGGTTTTAAAATGTCACTGCAAGAGTGACAGCTTCATGTCATTTTCCCCCAGGGCTTTCCCACATCAGAGGCACTGTGATTTAGGCCCATTTATGTCTTCCCAATAATAAAACTCACGTTTGAAAGGAGCATCCAGATAAGTAACCTATGCTGTGTAGAATGACAACCCGGCTTGTACAGCTCCACTAATTGTAGTGGGACTGCGCTATTCTCTGCTTTGTTCCTAGCCGTGGTGAGGCCCTCAGGCAGCCTGTGTCTGTCAGAGCCTTAATGGTATCCTTGGTTCTGAAGTTTTCACGTATTCCGTAATTTCATCCGTGTTCAATTTATCCTTCAAACCCCTCAACCTATGTCCCCCGCCCCAATTATTACACTTTTAGTAAGGCAAATGGGGAGCAATGCTAAAGTTACAAAACCAAGAATTTTGGGTGCACCTATGCTGCAGGCCAACTCCAGAGGCCCTTTGGCGAAGCAGGTGAGGGGGAAGTAGCCAGATGCTAAACCTCCTCTGCTCACAGATTCTCCACAGAGGCAAATACGCTGCCCAACTTCAGCTACAGAGCACGGCAGACACGAGATAGCAGTTTCAAGAAGTCAGGTGCTGTGTGGGATAAATGAATCTAAGACAGTAATTTTTCTCAAGCTGTATTGCCTTGGCTTGAGTGCTGCGCTGTCATAGCTCACAGCAATCTCAGACTCACAGGCTAAAGTGATCCTCCTGCTTCAGCCTCCTGAGTAGCTGAGACAACAGGAGCATACCTCCTCTCCCAGCTACTTTTATTATTATTATTATTATCCTTATTACTATTATTATTTTGTTGCAGTTTTTGTCCAGAGCCGAGTTTGAACCCAGCACCTCCAGTGTATGGGGCTGGTGCCCTTCTCCTTGAGCCACAGGCGCCGCCCCCAGCTAGTTGTTTTTTTTTGTAGAGATGGGGTCTCACTCTTGCTCAGGCTGTTCTCTAACTTCTGAGCTCAAACAATCCACCTACCTTAGCCTCCCAGAGTGCTGGGATTACAGGTGTGAGCCACTGGGCCTGGCCTCCAACTACAGACTGTGAAAAGTGTGGCAGAAGCAGAGAGGCTAATCAAACGGCATGTGTCCAGGTGGCCAGTATTGGCAAAGGGACTCAATTTCTCCAGAAGAGAAAGCTGGGTGTGGCTTTTAGAGACCCTTGTTGCCAAAGGACAACTTTTCACCACACAGCAGGTGGCCTCCAAGTCCAGGGTCCTAGCCACTTGTCTGCTGGGTGATTCTGGCCAGGCCCATACACAGGGCACCAGCGCTGGTGTGGGGGCCAAAGGAAGTCACAGCAACAAGGGTTCACTGGGGTCTTCAGCACGCGCCTGGCACAGCCCAAAGTCCTTGTTGTGCTTTAGTTCTTGTTAATCTCATAACAACCTTGTCAGGCAGGTGCTGCTAGTAAATCGGAGGCAAGTTAGGACGGAGGCGGTGTGACCCCGAGCCTGGAAAGGAGGTGCCATTGCCACATCCCTCCTACCCCCTTCTAGTCCAACTGCCATAAAACCACCTGGGCAGCCAGACTTTGCTAATAGCTAACTGTCTCCGAAGGCGGCCTTGTCTTCAGAGCCCTCAATGCAGCCCTTTTAATTGGAATTGCTTCCTAATTTGCTTCATACATCTCGGCTCCCCTCACACAAAAGGGCCCATTGTGTGTGCTCAGGAGGGAACTGGATGCTCCTTTGATAGACTTTGCATGTAAATGTAAGGAGCAAGACTCCTGCGATTCCATTATATCCTTTATTGATGCGCCCGCAGCATTTTATTGTGGGTTTTGTGACTAGAATGGCTGACAAAGGAGGCAGCTTAGCGCAGAGAGGATTCGCCTGGCGCTCCCGGTTCCTGAGGTGGTTCCTGGGCTTTTGAAAGGGCTGGTGCTGTCCTGCACCTGTGATCCTGTCACCAAAGCATCAGACGAACGCGAGACGCCATCCTGGCTACACGGCGTTAGTGGAGGACGGGCTGAAACTGAGCCGAGAGTCGGGCGGAGTGGTCAGTGCGGGGTCAGCTCAGGGGGAAGGACTGACGGAGGGCGGGGGTCTGCGTGCCAGCGCTGGCTCCCAGTCCTCCCCAGTCCTCCTGGGACTGTAGAGTGGGAGTAATGATTCCCAGCACGCTTCATCAGAATGTTAAATGACATGGCGATTGGAAATGGAAAGGAGTTAGTGCCCTGAGACTGCCCAGGGCATGCTGTTTCCCTCGTCGCTGACCCCCGCCGCAGTTTAGTCTGTTTGATACGTTTTTGCACCCCTTAGCCTTGAGGATGTGTTCTGAGAATCCCCCATCAGGATCTCACTGCTCCGCGAACGTCCTGGTGAGTTACACAGACCCAGCTGGCCATGTGGGGGACCGCGCTCCCAGGCGGTGCCTCAGAGGTCAGCGCTTTGCTGTGGCAGATGCTCTGCAATTTTTTTTCAGATTCATTTGTCTTACCTAAGATCCACCTTCTTGAAACTGAGCACGAAGAGGGCCTCCTGTCAGCTCAGTTCTGTGGTTGAAACTTGAGTGCACATCCCCAAACCCACACGCCTGCTCTGTAGTCGAGCTGGACACCTGGACAGTGGGCCCTGCGCTGAATACTGCAGCAGCTGCAGCACGGCGGTAACTATCTGTGCGTCTGAACACCCGCACAGTGAAGGCACAGTATGAAAAAACAATTTTTTTTTTTGAGACAAAGTCTCACTCAAACTCCCAGGCTCAGGCAATCCTCTCCCCTCAGCCTCCAGAATAGCTGGGACTACCCGTGCCTGCCACAACGCCTGGCGAATTTTTCTGTTTTTAGTGGCGATGGGGGTCTCGCTCTTGCTCAAGCTAGTCTCCAACTTCTGAGCTTAAGCCATTCACCCGCTTCAGTCTCCCAGAGTGCTGGGATTACAGGCAGGAGCCACCGTGCTGCCCAGCATTATAATCTTACGGGGGTACAGTTGTGTGTCTGGTCTGTCATTGACCAAAACGTTGTTGTTCGGTGTATGACTGTAATTGGAGCCTTTACAACTCTTTTGTGCTAAATAGTAATAGCTAACAATGGTTCGAAACTCTCTAAGCATGGAGCATGTTATAGTATTTTTACATTTAATCTTCACAGTAACCTTGTGAAAGTGGGATTTTATTATGCGAGCCCAGAGTGGCTAAGAGCTTCCCCACAGCCAACATGTGAGGTTCCAAGGCTTCCACCCATGGAGTCCTAGTGCAAAATGCCTCCTAAGACCCTGAGCTTCCTTTCCTTAACATCCTGGCTGGAAGGCTGGCCCATGTCCTGTGGAGTCTACAGCCCTCCTGGAGACATAGATTTCCAGGGGGCTTCTCTTCATCAGCATTCCAGATCAATCTGTGTTTGTTCTGCTGTCTTTAGCAAGCTTCCTCTGGGAGAACAGTTGAGCCTTCCATGGGCATTGCACTTCCTGAAACATGAACTGAGTGTAGTTTTGGTTACCAGCTCTCACTCTAAGGAATCCTGATATGCAAAAATCCACATCAATGAGGGAAGTTTAATTGTACACACTAAAGGTTAATTGTACACACTAAAGTTTCCTTGTACACATTCAATTAAAGGAAGTTTAATTGTACACACTAAAAAACCTAACTTGCTTTACTTTGATTTAACTGCAGAGTTCCTTCAAATGCTGAGTCCCTTAAAGAGAGGTTCAATTGATGACATTTAAAGTGAGGGTCAATTGATGACAAAATTGATTCACAACTTTTCAAGGACCAAAGAATAAATGCTCTGCTTTTTTTTTTTTTTTTTTTTAAATTGAGGGTATAGAAGACCAGGTTACACTGATTACATTTGTTAGAGAACGTTCCTTTTATAATGTGTTCCACCTCCAAGAGCTGGGAGCTCCCACCCCCCTTCCCTTTCTCCCTTTCCACCCCCACCAAATGCTAGGTCATCAATTGTCCTCATATTAGAATTGAGTACATTGGATTCTTGCTTCTCCATTCTTGTGATGCTTTACTAAGAAGAATGTGTTCCACCTCCATCCAGGTTAATACAAAAGATGTAAAGTCTCCATTTTTTTTAATGGCTGAATAGTATTCCATGTTGTACATATACCACAGCTTGTTAATCCATTCCTGGATTGGTGGACATTTAGGCTGTTTCCACAGTTTGGCAATTTTAAATTGAGCAGCAATGAACAGTCTAGTGCAAATGTCCTTATGATAAAAGGATTTTTTTCCTTCTGGGTAGATGCCCAGTAATGGAGTGGCAGGATCAAATGGGAGGTCTAGTTTGAGTTTTTTAAGCGTTCTCCATGCTTTCTTTGAAAAAGGTTGTATTGGTTTGCAGTCCACCAGCAGTGTAAAAGTGTTCCCTTCTCTCCACATCCACACCAGTGTCTGCAGTTTTGAGATTTTATGATGTGGGCCATTCTCCTTGGGGTTAGGTGATATCTCAGGGTGGTTTTGATTAGCATTTCTCTAATAATTAGGGACAATGAGCATTTTTTCATATGTTAGTCATTTTTCTATCTTCTTGTTGTGGGTTTGGTGTTTTTTTTTTTTGTTTGTTTGTTTTTTTGAGACAGAGCCTTAAGCTGTCACCCTGGGTAGACACCTGTGGCATCACAGCTCACAGCAACCTCCAACTCCTGGGCTTAAGTGATTCTCTTGCCTCAGCCTCCCAAGTAGCTGGGACTACAGGTGCCCACCACAGTGCCTGGCTAATTTGTCTGTCTTCTTTAGAGAAGGTTCTTTTCATCTCTCTTGCCCATTGATATAAGGGGTTGTTGGCTTGTTTTATGTTGATTAATTTGAGTTCTCTGTAGATCCTAGTTTAGTAAATTCTCCCATAGTCTTGTATTTCCTATAATGTAAAAAT